>WUQG02033134.1:0-10956 GCA_011317285.2 Androctonus mauritanicus
TACTATACTACATTAGAGAAAATTCAGATTTCTATATAACGAAGTTTCTGTATATCGAAATTTTTCTAAGGCACCTTTAATTTCGATATATGGAGGTGCGACTATTTACAAACTCACTAAAATTAGAAAATTTTAATATTTTTTGCCATTTTTTATAAAATTACAAAAAATTAATTATCTAATTAATAAAAAATTTATTCTCTTTATTTTATATTTTGCAAAAATAGATATTCATAAGTTCAGCATTATAATAAAAGGTAGTACTTAGTGATTTGATTATAAATATAAATAATATTTTTTATTTTCAATTTAATTAAATTAATAATCACACTTAAAAATTATTATTTAATTAAGTCTGTAAATAATTAATAAATATTGAATATTTGTGATTTTTCAAGTTAATAGAAACATTAATAATACACAAAAGCAGTTTTTCTTTCCTTCAATAAAATTATTAAAGAAGACAAATAGATATACAGTAGATAAAATCTATATACTTATAAAATACAAATTGTGTGTGTGTGTGTGTGTGTAACTTTTTTATTTAAAAACTGAAAAAAATATTTAGGAATATGATATAGAATTTTGTTTAGTATCTGTATGGGATGCCCCTACGTTACCCTTTTTTATTTGTCCCAATATTTATTTATTTTATTTAATAAGTATCAATAGATGGTGCTAAGTATTAAAGTAAAATAAGACCTGTTTTATAACATATTATTTCTCTAACAATTACACACAAATCCATTATCAATGGTAGTTCAATTTTGTATCTTCAAGTATATTGACCATAAATGAATCTACTCAAAATCGTGGAAGACCTAAAAAAGTAAGATCAATTTTAAAAAATGCAATATTGAACATAAAACAGCTTTTGTTAAAAAGATGACAAATTTTCAAAGTCAAGAAACATTGACCGAAAGAAATAATCATCTTGAAAATAATCAGAAGAGAATGAAAGTCAACCAAGAAAATGAATCTATTATGGAAAAAAAATCATACAAAAAGCAGTAATATATACAAATTTTTTATTTGTTGCAATTTTAAATGAAACTTTCATTTATATTAATATTCGACATGGTGATAGACAACCTGGGAAGTGTCCATAAGCCACATTGCATTCTTTCAAATGCATTTTGAGTCTTTCTCCCTTCATAATCTTTCATTGCACTATGTGTGATTATTATAACATTGTTCTCCAAGCTGATTGGAGAAACAATTTGGATTAGCCAGCCCTGTTTTATAACTAATGTATTTCAACATGTTACATTAGTCTTTATTTCTTTAATAATTACACATATTTTTATTTTATTTTATAACTAAAACATTGTTTAGTGATAAAGATGTAAGCATTAACCATTTTAAGAGTGACATCATAATTTACAGAACTTTTCCTCCCCTATGTCATTTGCTGTCTCAAATCTATACTCTACCCCTAAAGCATGACAATTTATGGATTCTCCCTAGCTAATAAATAAATAATACTTAAAATAATACACAAAAAAAATATATACATAACATATAGAAAATTTCCATTTTATTGTCAAATCTGTTCTTATGCAACATCATTGTCATGGCATGATTATTTATTATAATAATATGATTTATATGTAAAAATTAAAATATTGTCCACACATTCAGTGTTCAGTGTTTCTTGAATGGATCATGCCCATTTTTAACATGGGCAAAATAATTAAATTCTTGAATAAATTAAACAAAGAGCCACATGTTAAACAAATGCTGATTTTCTGCATGTATGCATGGCCTTTTGTACTATGCAACAAAAGGCAAAGCATATGCTCATGCACGTGCTTCAGTTTTTTGTTGCAAAACAGGTGTTTAACACATGTTTGATTGTTTGTTTAATTTATCCAAGAATTTAATTATTTTAAAAAATTAAATGATTAATTTAATCATTTAATTTTTAAAGGAAATATAAACAAACAATAACAAGGTAAAAATAATATTGAATTTGGAGCATTGTTTATTGTATGATTATGTATATGATACATTGTATGTTGATGATATATCATTTAGGAAATAAATTTTAAATTGTCTCATTATCAATTAATTATTTTTCACTATGTGATTTATAAACAAAATATCTTCAATGCTGGGTATTTTAGCTAGTATTTCTATATTACATTAAACAAACATTCATTAATTTTTGTAAAATTTTATAGAAGTTTTTTAAATATTTATACTTCTGCTAAATTTAAATAAAATTTTGATTAATTAAATTAACTTTCATTAATATGGAAGTTATATGAATTATTACTAACATAATATGTAAATATCAGTATCACTCATTCATTAAATAATGGAAATTTGATAGCTAACAAAATAAATTAGAATAAAATTTAAAAATATAAAACATAACTTCTTTTAAAATAACTTCTGTACATAAAAGATATTCTTGCTATTGATCCTTTGTTTTCTGATAAGAAAGTGACAAAACTTGAAACAAATGAAGAAATTACAAATTAATTGAGAAAAGATAGATAGTTATCACTTATCCATGTTTTCCCAGCTAATAAACTTCATAAAAATAAATAAAAGAATTTACATTTCAAATTAAACAACTAAAAATAAATATAAATTACTTCAAAAAATTTTTGATAAGACTTATCATAGATGATAAATTTTTTATTATAGTATCACCTATAAATTTAGATGATTGAAATAAACTCAATTTGGCCAGAATTATAGCTTTTATCATCTATTAAGAAATTGTTTTAAATTTAAAATATGTAAAGAAATTACTCAAACAATATTTAATCCTGTAATCTAAACTTTAAAATTCTGCCTCTTATAAAGAAACACAAATAACAAAACTTTATAAACAGAAATACTAAAATTTCTTATTAGTATCAGTAACTGTATATTTACTAATTATAAATTTTATTATTCCTGCTTAAATTTCTTATTGAGTTATTTTTATGTAATTACAATTTATCTGTCTCTTTTCAAAGCCATATCATTTTTTTTAATTATACGTCATTTCTGATTCATAAATTTTTAAACTTTAATTAACCCATTCACTACCATTGACAAGTATAGATATTAAGAAAGTAGAACAAAAAAAATAATAAAAAAAAAGTTAAAAAATTCAATCCTGATTTTATTAATCCAGTTCTTGCAAATTGGAATTTTTGTTTGTATTCATTGAAAATATTCTCTTTTGATAATTCCTAAATTTTTTCAATTGCTGAAATATTTTTTAAATTACATGTAAACAAATGTTGTTTATATTTGAACAGCTCAATAGAATTTGAATTTTTTAAATCCCATTTTATTGATTTTATAGTCTAATTCATCAAAGTTATTCAAATTTTTGGATGAGATAAATGATATTTTTAAAATTTTAATTAAAAATTGAATTTTTCATATGATGAGCTATAAAATGCTGAAACCTAAAATATATTGTAGGTAATAGGAAAATATTGATTAATTCTATTAAAATAAACTAAAATATATACTTAATTTTTCAGTTTTTGTTTCAATTTCACCAGAATTTAGAAGAAAATTGCAAAAAATGAAATGTAAATACCCTGTGGCCATTTAAATGGGTGTGGCACTTTTATTGTTTTACAGCAGCATTGCTTCCTGAAAAATTACAGCCAAGTCTACTTTACCACATAATGTGTGTGGTATTAGCTGGATTGCTACAATAAATCATCTGTGGTCCAATTAGAGCATTACAGCTATTTATGTATGAGATACAACCATTTTTATATATTGATCCTTTGTATAGGATTTTTTGATATAAATAAAAAAATTTATAAAAAGTACTTCTAAAAATTGTGTAAATGAAGTAATAATAAGATTATAAAATATGAAGTATTGATAAAAATGACAATATTTCAATGAATTAATGTAATTTTTTTTAATAATTATATGATGTAATTTCATTCAAAGTTATGCTACTCTTAATTTTTTTATAAATAATTTCTGAAAATTTTTAGCTGAATTTCTTCATTCACTCTAAAAATTCTTCTTTCATGTCATTGTCTAAAAATATCAACTATTTCAGTGAAGGATTAATTCACTGAAATAGTTGATATTTTTAATTCTTTTAATTCTCATATTTAATTCTCATATAAAAATTTTGAGAATTATAAGATTTCGTTGATCTCTTATATGGAATAAAAAGTTATGAAAAAAATTAAATTCCAAAAAATACTTACACTGTTAGAAAGAGAGCAAAAAATGCAATAAATCCTGAAAATTTCCAAAGATTTCAACAAAAATAAAACAAGATTTCACAATTTTAATTTTTATATCTTTTTGCATATTAATTAGATTTAATTTCAAAAAATAGTTGGCTACAAAACAGTTAAACAAAAGAAATTTATATTAGTAAATAATTATAAAGAAAAAATATTCTAAATCTTTAAAGAAATTGTTTGGTCATTTTTTCTGTATTAGTGAAAAATTTTCTTATTATATTTTTTTTACTAAAATAATTGTAGATAATTTTATCAAAATTGAAAATTTTGTAATATTAGATGCTATTTTTAAACTGATGGAGTATTTGTTTCAGTATTTTATTAATTAATTAATTCAATATTCATTATTGAATATTTTCAGTTAGTGGAGTAGATGTTATATTGGATGAATATTATTATGCAAGATTGGAACCACAAATTTCAATAATTGAGAAAAATAAAGATAAAGTATATCAGTTTAAGGTAGATGAATTATTTTAATAAATTTTAATATTATTTTGTATATAAAAGAAAAAATTTTCCATTGTTGACTTAAAAACAATTTTATTTTATTAATAAATTCTTTCTAGTCAGATAAAAAATTTTTTAGATTTATTGAAGAAAATGTGAATCCATAATATTTTAAATGAAAAATAAATAAGTAGAAATAATTATAAACAAATATTGCTAAATGAAAGTTTTTTATGTGGTTTACCTACCTGCCGTTTAGTGCTTTTTAATTTCGCATAGTTACAAGGTGACAAGGCAGTATAAAACTACCCTTATTATTATAAAAAAATAATTTGTTTTAAAAAAAAAAGAATCCTCTTATAAAAATATTTTGTCTATAAAAACTTAATTATTTTACTATATTTATTTGTTAAAAATCTTTGTTCATAAAAAAAAAAAAAAGAATAAGTTACCATAATAACAAAACTATTTTCAAATATCTAAAAGTTTCGAATGTTCTATCAAACTTGTTTTTTGTTATATTTGATGGAAGCCCTGATGATGGCAATGTAATTCTTGCCGAAAGTGTTTGGCAATAAAAAATTTTTTTGCTTTAAGTTGAACACAATTGCTGTTTAGGGTTATTATTGTTCTTTATATAATTATACATATTACATTTAATTAATTTTGTCTCTTCCAGAATCAATCATAAAATGGGAGATGCATATGCTTGTAGGGTTATTATTATAACATTATAAAAGAAAAAAAATTATAAATTTGTTCAATTTTGTTTATATTTAATTCTGTGATAAATAAATATAAAAAATGATAATGATATATTTTTGATAAGTTTTATAATCATAAATTTGAATATTTCTTTGTGTTTATACAATAGAAAGAAATACTGTAATCAAACTTATGAATTTTCTTTAGCATTTAACAAAAACTAACGGAAGTAGTCACAAAATGAATACTACCAATATATCAGACTATTGCAAACAGACTTAATATATATAAATTGCATTATGGTTGAAAGTTTTTAGCAATATAAATATAGGAAGATCCAAACTTCCTAATAGTACAAATGCATTAGTATAGCTAAATTGACATTCATAGAAAATTTATTGATTTTGGATAGAAATTAATAAAATTTTCTAATAGAATGATTATTCTGTAATAAAATTATCATGAAATATTATTGAATATTTATTTCAAAAAAATAACTGACCAGAATGAGTGAAAATGGAAATCTAACAATTTAATTTAAATGTAAACAATTATTCTAAAACATGGTGACCATAGGAAATGAAATATCACCAATGAGGAAGAATTTCAAATTCGTTTTATATTTGAAATAATGATATAGATGAAGACACATATCCAGTGGCTATCAGAGAGGGGGGCAAGAGAGACTACTACTCTGGGCCTCACAATTTTAGGGACCTCAATTTATAACTCAATATGTTAGAAAAAATATATTTGTATATTTTTATACTGTTTGAGCTTCAGTGTTTATCAAAATTTGAAGTTCTCTATCAATGTTTTTGTTTTTCTTGTGCACTTATCACTATAAATTTGTCAATGTTTTTTTTTGAAGGGCCTCAAAAATATTACTTGCCCGTAGGCCTCATATTTTCTCTGAAAGTCTTTGCTCATATATTTTATTTATATAAAATATTTAGAAATTGAATGATTTGAAAAAAATACATTTTAATGAATATTAAAACATATTGATAACTATTTACAGAGATTTCTCTTTTTCTATGATTTGTTGTTATTTAATGTATACTGATGTGAAAATCATACTGGATCACCTTTTCTACATTATTTGCAATAAACTTTTTAATTCAACTGGTAAAAAATTTTATTCTTATTCAAAAATATCTATTATTATAATATCTTTAATCTATATTTTTCATTTGATTCATTTACAAGCACGAAAACATATTTATTTGTAACATTACTTCCTCATTATTCTAATTCAGAGGAAAAAATTATTCTAATCAAAAGTGTGAGGGAAGGAACTGTCATTGTTAATAAAACAATGATTGGACAAGGAACTGTCGTTGGGGATAAAACGATGATTAGATAAGGAACTGTCGTCGGTAATAAAATGATGGTCAGAGAAGGAAACAGCAACTGGAAAAAGAAAAAGCAAATTGATGGTCGAAGAAGGAAACAGTGACCAGAAAAAGAGAAAAAAAATTTTTGACATCATGCATCTCCAAAAATAAAAGGGGAGATCTATCGTCCATTGAGGGAAACCTCATCATTGTCTTCAGTGACACGACCATCCTCTTTGTTTTCACTGTTCTACCATCTTTTATCTGGACAAATTACTAAAGTTTATCCTTCCTCTATCATATTTTAATTGTGTGAACCAGAACTTTTATTTGGACTTTCTTCTACAAGGTATTTTCTCTCTTAATTGTCGGGGACTCTATGTAAAGGACTCTCTTATTGACTAAATAAATGGAAGCTTAATGTTGTCAAGACTGTAGTCTCTGATTCACTGACTGGTGAGTATTGCCTCTTTACTCATCGTTATCTGCAAATGTGCCGTGCAACCATGCAAGACCTGACACCTGTCTCCGTTCACCCAATGATCTCGGTTGGGCTCCCCACAAAAGTTTCAAACTTTTTGTTATTTTTTATGAACAAAAAATACTACATATCTTTAAAATTATATTTCATATAGTTAAAATAATGTTTATTATTATTATACTGTATAATATTTTTTAAGCATAGAAAGTATCAACAAATAAAACAAAAATTACAATTTATTATATTATATATATATTTTATTCAAATTATTTCTATGTATCTATACAATATTAAATATATTCCTAAATTTTAGCAATAAAATCATTAAAAATCAAAAATTAAATTAAACAAAATTTCATCACATCTGATTGAGAGTAAATTTAGCTAGTATGCTGTTTTGGCATTGAAAATCTGACATACCAAAAACAGAAATATTTATCAAATCATTCAATATTTGAAAATTTAAGAAATTCTGTATGATTTTTATGTGCATATTCTTGACCTATTTTGTTTAATTATTATTGAATATGCTAAATATAACTAATGTAACTATTTAAATAAGTAAATTATTTTGTATTCGTTAGTTTTATTAAAATAATTACTATAACAACATATATAATTAATTCTTTTGTTAAAAATTTATTAAAAACATCAATAAATTCACTCTGCTAAATTACTGGCAAAAATAAAGATTTTTCAAAATTACATAAATTTATGGCAACATATTTGATAAAAATTTTATAATTTTTAAGTAAAAAGTAAAATTTCAATGATTGGCATATTTATTGCCATGTTATGCTTAAATTTGAAAATCACTTGGCACTTAACACTCTGAAATTCAAAATTCAATGGTAAGAAATAGTTATTGTTATTTAGCCGATCATAAACAATTTATAATAATACAATTTATTATATTAACTATTTCTTCAATTATAAGGTGAAAACTTGTTAAACTTTAACAAAAAATTAAAATCCCATTATTACATTTAATTTTATAAATTAATTTTTCAATTCATGAAATTATTTTAAATAATAAAAACATTATTGAACTACAGTAATATGTTTCTATATCAATTAAGCTAAAAATAATAAAACATTGTAAAAAAACTTTTATTTATACAATTAACAAAAGAATGCCAAATGCATATGTTAAATCAGTTTTACAAATGTTTAATATCATCTTATTTCTGATTATTAAAAATATTTTATTCATATTCCAAAGTATTTTCTAGAATTTTCAAGTTTTTGCACAAAGTGTTTTAAATACTTTTTGTGCAAAAAAAGAGGACTTTTAGAAACTTTTTAAGAAAAAAGAACTTTTTGGAGACTTTATAAAAAGGGACCTGCTAGCAGTTCTGCATTTGATGCTATTCTTTCCCTAGCATTTCTTAATTACAACTAAAGCTGGAAAATTTACACTCTAACATGAATTCAATTCTCATAATGTTAGAATTTTGAGAATTATTACATACATGTTTAATAAAATTTAGACTTGCCTGTTTTCGTGGTTTGAGATTGGTTTTCCATTCTCGAAGTTCAATCAAATGTTCTTCCTCCAATTGTTTTAACTTAAGAGTTTCATGTTCCATCAGCATTTTTCGCTTTTCATTCTTCATGAATAGAATAACAATTTAAAAAATTTTTCATAAATAAAATTATATACAGTAGAGCATCGATTATTCAAACTAATTGGGACCAAGGGTAGTTTGGATAAACAATTTTTTGGATAATCAATCTGATAAGAAAAATAAGAACATACATATGTTTTATTGTTTACATAAGTTATTCTGCCCCATTTGTTTAATTAGCATCCTAACTATTTTGAAAAGTAATCACTTAATTTCTTTTGAACTAGTTTTTGTCCTCTTTTAATGTCGGATACTGTGGATTTTCCGATACTGAAAGCTTTTATAAGAGATGTTATTGTTTTGTCTTTTTATAATCGATTTAGTATGTTAACTTTGGTTTCAACAGATAAAACATTTTGATTCCTTTTCCCTATAGTGAATATGTTTATTAGTTGCAGGATAACTATGCAATGTACATAAACTACACAACAGATCTCCGCCAATACTCAATACAAACTACTGTCTGACCAACTTAGTTGTGTGAGTTTCAGACTGCACATGTCCTAGGTAGATCACTGGATTGTGTGAAAAAGGGAAAGTCTAGTACTGTAGTATGAGAGAACATCGGTTTTAAAAAAAGCAAAACTTTACTTTTAAGCTATTTTTAAATTCATTTCAGAATATTTTTAAAGATTAACAACTCTTACAATTTATCCACAAATAATTGAGAATTTCCTAGAGTTCCCTCTCTCCTGCACATGCTATACCTCCATGCTGTAAGTAAGATTGTTCCAAATAGTGATGTTTTACTACACAATTAAGTTGATCGGACAATAAATTATAAAAACAATACAGTCAATGCGCATAACAGAAGATTAAATTCTTCCACCTTACACATTGTAGGGTGGGAGTATTAGTGGAGACTTGTTCCATAATTGAAAATTACATTTGGATAAGAGACGTTCTGGTTAATTGACGTTTGGATAATCAACGCTCTACTGTATATATATTTGAAGAGATAATGTAACAATAAACACAAAATTACCTGCAATTGTTCTAATTCACGAATAGTTGTATCAGCAGCTGCTCTTAATTCTTCTAATTGACGTTTATGTTTCAATTCTTGTCTCTGCTGTTCAGCTTTATATCTCTTTTTTTCTCCATCTTGAAACTATTACAATAAAAAGTTTTTAATAAAATTTTTTGCTATTTAAATATAATGAAAATGTTTTAGATACAAACTTATAATTTACAGAATCATTATGAAGTGAAATTCTTGAATAAATACAATGAAGAAATATGTTAATCAAAAAAAATTGTGAAGTAGAAAAATATTTTGGAAACTAAACTAAAAATACTCATTTTTGAAGTTTTTATTTCTGAAAAATTTATCATCAATTAAGATGATTAGAGGTGAAGACAATGAAAGTTAGAAGAAAAAAAAAAAAAAAAAAAATATAAACCTATAATTAATTGATTTTCCAAACTGAAACATTTTTATTTATCAATTCTGTAACATGGAATATACTTTTTCAAAAATTTGTATTTTAAAAATTAACTTCCAAACAAAATAGTTTGTGCACTCAATTTATATGATTTATGAATTTATTAAAAATTAATTTGGAGCAATGGATAATAAATTACTATATATACTCGAATATAAGCTGATCTGTGTATAAGCCAACCCCCTGACTTTAGCACTTAAAATTTGATAAAAATTTGAAACCGATAAATTATGTGATCTTTGATTTTTAATTACCAATATATTAATGTCATTTGACAAAATAAATATTTTATTGAAATTTTAAAGATATATATATATATATATAAAATAAATTATTATAATAAAAAAACACCAGTATATCAATTTAAAAGGTAAAATTTTACTTTAATCTGAAGCGATCCAAGCACAGTGCACCTACATAAGATTCTTGGATTATTGTCGAGAATTTCTGCATTGCAATGCATCAGGCAGCGCAGCGTTACCTATCTGATGCACTTATATAAATGCAAGTTGGAATTGGCAGCATGATGAGCTCGAGTGCTTCAGGTAAAGTAAAATTATTTTACTTTACTCCGAAGCAAGATTGATGTTGGTGAACATTATCGTTAGGATGACATAGCTTCAGAAAATATCAAGTTAACAAATAGCAATAAATTTTGATAATTTACATAAAAATATTTTC
>WUQG02033145.1:0-10956 GCA_011317285.2 Androctonus mauritanicus
TATATCTGTATATAAGTGCATCAAATAGACGATGCCGCGACGTAGAAATTCTCGATAATAATTCAAGCATCTTATGTAGGCATTCTGCACTGGATTGCTTCAAGTTAAAGTAAAATTTTGCTTTTTAAATTGATAATCTGGTGTTTGTATTATAATAATTAATTTTATATATTATTATTTAATTATATATATATATAAATTTTAATAAAATATTTATTTTGTTGGCAAATGGCATTAATATATCAGTAACTAAAATCAAAGATCGCATAATTTGTTGGTTTCAAATTTTTATCAAATTTTAAGTGCTAAAGTCTGGTTGGCTTATATTCGAGTATATGGTAATTTCCAATCATAATTAACAAAAAAATACTTTTTATAAATTTGATGGCCCATAATAAACATTAATTACTGATAATTGAAATTTGCAAAATCTTTAACTCCAGGAAAATTTTTCAATATAAGCAGATCACTAAGGCCAATTCTTGAATGGAAAAATATCTCAAATCAATATAAAATATGAAAGCAATTGAGAAGAAGAATAAAGAAGTAGGTAGATGGTTCTTGATAGCAAAAGTGAATTGGTAATTTTTGTGTATGATTTAAATGATGATAGTGCTGAATAAGATAGAAAACGATGCAAAATTATAAAGTTTGATAAGACAGTGAAGTGACTGACAAGTAATTTAAATAGATAAAAATTTTTTAATTGAATTAATTCTGGATTATATTATAAAAAAACTTTTATGATAAGCTTTTTACATATACATTGAAATCACAAAAATAATTTTTAATTGAGTAATTAAAATAAAAAATTGCATACTTCAATATAAGAGATGTAACTATCATATATCCTATAGAGATTTTGAAAAAATAAATTGCATTCCATTAAAATAATTAAAGGATATAATCAATAATTTAGAAATTGTAAAAATTTTTACATTTGTATTTGAAAATGAGGCTTTCAGTATTTTTATGTAATTAATACTGAAATTTATCATATCAGTAAAAATGAAATTTTGAAAAAAAAAAAAAAAAACTGTTATGGCTAATTAACTTCTATGTAGGAATTAATTCTGTTTTGTGTGACTGAAGAAATTTCACTATATAAAACTTGATATTTTCCTTGTTAATCAAAATAGAACACAATAAATTTCTTAATTACATGAATTAAAACAAATTCTCCTAGAAATATATTATTGGATGTTCTGTGATTTAAATCATTGCACTCCATATAATTGTTTAATAAATTAATATAGTATTGAATCATTCCATAATTACATAGTAAAAATATCTAATATAAAAGTTTTATTTTATAATTAGTTTCCTGTGCAGAGAATGGGGAATGTTTACCTGACGGGCCTGGTTTAGCAGTATGCAATTGTATGCCTCATTATTATAGTTATAAATGTATGAGAGAGGTATGTTTGCATTTTTTCTATTATATAAATTTAAATTTGAATCCAATATTTATGAAGTAAATTACATGAATTTTTTAAATTTAGTTATTTATTACATAAATTTTTTCTTTAACAGGGTAAATTTCCATATGCTATTTTTACATCTCTTATGATTACATTAACAGTATTTTTATCAGCATCACTTTGGTATTTTTTAAGACGACATGCAAAAGTCGATTAGTATTTTTTTAATTTAGCAAATTATTTCTGTATATAATTGTTTATGATTAAAAAAGTATTTATTTTTGTATAAAAAAAATAAAATTCAATAAATCAAAACAAATTTAATATAATTATTGTCTATAAATTTGTTATAAAAAACAAAAAAATAAGAGTTTATTATATAACAACTATTGGATTTGAATATAACTAACATATATTATTTCCAGCTTTTTCACATTTTTGAATTCCAAAGTATAGAGGAAAAATTGAGTAAATATGATTCAATGAAAGATTGATTATCTGATCTGTATAGGAGAAGAAAGGTTAAATAAGACAGATAAAGGATCTAGACTAAGCTATAACAGTTTGTAATTTGTTTATTTAGGAAAACTAATCAATAAGTTGTTTATTTATTTATGTAAAGAATTGAATCTTTTTCCAACTGCTAATGCAATAAGCTATTGTTCACATTACTTCTATTTCATTAAAAATATGGAACTAAAATAATTAATTTGATTTTAATCTTTTTTTTTATTTACTTTTGAGGCAGATATGAACCAAATTGCTTTGCAGCGAAAACTTTAGAACACATTATCAAGGATTTCAATAAGTCTACTTTAAATGAAAAGCAGTAGATGAATTTTCACCATAATGAAATGAAATACATATTAAAAAATGAGAATTTAATTAAATTTACTGATATAGATTCTTTGATTATAGAATGACTATAGAATTATAGTCAAAGACTAAACTTATACAATAAATCTAGATTAGTTGTACCAATTCTGAGATCTGATTTATACTGTATATATAATTTTGGATTATTCCAAGAATTGACTAAATAAATTTTATTTAAAACTATGTTTTTAATCATAATTACATAAAGTATTTGAGTGTTCCTTTAACTGTATGAACAAATTTTAATGTATAAAAAATTTTTTTTTGTACTTACAAAAGTAAAAACATACACTGCCAGGAGTTTCGATACAAAAGAATAAAAGCACTATGGCAGGAATTTTCAAAAATAATCACACCAGGGATTATATGAAGAAGCGCTTTCGATTATTTTTGAAAATTCATGCCATAGTGCTTTTATTCTTTTGTAGTATGACAGATGATGAAAGTTAATATGAATAGTTTATTAAAAATAAAAATAAAGAAAAACATTATTTGATAAACTAGTTGGAGAAAAAATCTGACTCTTCATATCATGACTTATAAAAAAAACATCATAGAATGCTGGCTAATTCCTCCAATTATATGATGAGAAAAGTAATTACAGGTAGTTTCTGCCTTTACAAGGTAATTTGAGAGTTGGATATGAAGACAAGGTGAAATCAGTGTGGATGAGTGTTTTGAAGAGTTTGTTAATCTGAATCTTCTCAAATTAAAGAAAAATATAAATGAAGATGATGATGATGAATCTTCTGTTGAATGATCTAGATTCATCTATATTAATTGAATCATTCTGTTAAATTAATTAAAGCATCAATGTATTAATTGTCAAAAAATAAACAAATAGATTTTAGACAATTATTTTTCATTTTGTTATATATCTGCATTTTATCCACGTATACGTTAACTTGCTTTATGCTAATTTGTTCAATACAATTTCTTAGAATCGGTTAATTGTATAAGATATAGTCACTCTCCAAAGTTGCATTGTAATTTGTTCCAAGATTGAAAATATTATTTGAAATTATACCCAATTGTTGATTTATAAAGTAGATTGGTTCTCAAAAATATCATTTAAATGAAAATCATATAAATCGAGAGTAACATTTGTATAGATAGGGAATAGGTTCTATAACACTCAAATAATTATATATATTTTTAAAATGAACTTAACATTTTATGTATAAATACATAATTTAACAAAATTTTAAATATAATAAATAGAACACAGTAAAAATGGATGAGAATGTGAAACCTTCAAAATTTACAAAAACAGCAATTTATTCTATATCTTCTTTGCTTGTTAGTATAAAAAACTCTTCCTTCTTAGAATAGAAAGAAGATTTTTTTTTATATTAAGAAGCACTAGTGTGAGAAAATCATCACTATTTACTAACTTTCTTTTCCTTCTTCCTCAGAATTTTATGAATTTGTTTTCAAAGAGATTTTTGGAATTGGCAAAGAAATTGTAAGTAGATAGTCTTAAATGTTGCCAGCCATCATACTTAATTAATGGAAAGTAATTTATTTAAAATATTAACATGATTGTTATTTTTTTTTATTATTTATATATCATTTATACATCATATTTACATTTTAGTTATCAATTCTCATAATAGTAATTTAATGTTATGAAAAAATTAAAGATTATATAAATGATCATGTACTGTATGCAATTGGGATTGTATGCATGTAGCCAATGTAGAAACTTCCTAAGGGACAATAAAATACCAATATGCTTCAAAAAGAAACTCTTCAACATATGGATACTATCAGTAATGATGTATGGCTATGAAGCATGAAAAGATACATGTTAGGATTCACCAGGAAGATTTCACTACAAGATCAACACATGGAAATGAAAACAAATCAGAGAAGAAAATATAATGATAATAATACGTGGCTTTATCATACTACATAGCAAGATACACCAATAACCAATGGACCAATCTTTTAAATTACAGAGTGATTCTCTTTGTCCAATGTGTTTCTTGTTAGTGAGAATTACTCACTAATAAAAACAAGAGAAAAGACATCTTGGTAGGCAATACAAATGATGGAGAGATGATAAAAGAAAAGTAATTGATTCCCAGTGAATAGACTGTACAAGATAAATATATATAGGAAACAAAAAAAGGAATCATATATATCTAGCTGTGAATGATAATGACGATGACTGTACATATAAAGTATATATTCATGTATATAGAGATCACTTGCTAGTAATAAATGATAACAAGCTTTTTAATAAACAAGCATACATTTTTTTTTATTCTTAAATTATGTTCTTAAAATGAAATTGTAGTATGTAAATTTGTACTATTTTTTAACCAAGCAAAACCAAAATCATGTAGTTTGAATACTATGCAAATTGAAAGTTAGATGTATATAAATTGAAACAAATTTTCCCATAAACACACTGTTAAAATTGAGCAATTTGTTGCAGGTGATTAATTTTAACAAAGACAAGATTCCTTTCTATACATATGAAAAATTTACAAAAAAAAAAAAAAAAAAAAAAGTAAAAATCTGACAAATTAAATGACAGTTTAAGGAGAAAGAAGTATTATCTTTTGAATTAGATTGTTAGATCATCTGGATAATATCTGATATCCAATAAACAAATTGCAATGCATAAATCTTTGATAACAGGTTGAGGAAATCAGACATCAATGTCTTATAACACAGACGTTTTTTTGTCTTGGAATCTGTTAATAGCAAGAAAGCATTCTCTTAATTCATTGTTTAGCTATTGTTGCTTTGCTGATCATTTGATTTAATGTCCTCATAAATATTATTGATAGCTTAAATGCATCCAAGCTCCTCAGCCAATTTTTAAACAATCATGGTCCTTTTGAGGACCATGATTGTTGATAACTGTAACGTTTTCAGTATATACCATCTTCAACAATATTCTAATAATCATAGAACATATTTAAATATATTATGCTGGAACATTCATTATTGTGCATTCTAAAATTTTAGAAAAGCGCAATAATGAATATTCATGGTGATGAAAGAGCAGAATTTTTTCTGGATGTCCTTCATTGTCAGCAATTGTTGACAATGAAGAGACAATGAGACTGTTGCTGTTGCCAGCAATTGGCAATTGACAGCAAGCAACTATTGTCAGCAGTTGTTAACAATGAGACATAGAAGTTGCTGATGGATGTCAGCAATTACTATCTCTCACAATTTTTATATCTATATCTATTAGGTCAGCAATTTCTATCATTCAGTAATTATAACTCCTATTCATCACAACTTCTGTATCTCTTATAATCTTTACTATATCCTACCATAACTATTGTAAGATCATCTCCATTTGCTTTAAGCTACCTTTCAATAGGAAGTTTTTTATTAAATGGAGAGTATTCAAAAGCTTATCGTGGATCTTCTATAACCATAATGGAGTTGGCTGTAAAAAATAAATAATAGGGTTCAACAGGCATGGCCCATTGACTTTTATCATGTTCCAAAAAAATCTTGGAGATATTTGAAATTGAACTTGAATCCTCCAGGATAGAAGCACACACATTTCCATGCATTCAACTGGCAATTTTATTCAATATCAGTTCTTAATCTTCTTTATGATTACATTCAAGTTTAATAAGAATTTAAATGTCAATTAATCTTTCATGCATTGATTGAATTAGATAAGATGGTATTTGTAGGCAAGAAGCCATTTATATATATATTGAGATGGTAACTTATTTGTGGCTTAAATATCAATATATGAATGACAGAAAAGCAATATAATATAATGTAGAGATGAATTCTTGTGCTTACTTTAATAAATTGGATCTGGATAAACAACATGCATGCATAACAATATAATTTGAAATGATGTAAATTTGAGGTTGACTATATACCTGTATCTAATTATCATGTGTATTTTTGTCATCAAAAAATAATAATAAAATATGATATTTATTTTTATAAATTATTGATGATATAATTGATTCATTAATTTTTATAACTTGTTACAAAGTTAATCTGATAATATATAAATGCTATTAGCTATAAATTATATTATGATACTCTTATTGGATATAGAACTGATTTAAATAATTCCAAATGGCTACATCTATTTCTAATGTTTGACATAATTATGCTTTGCTAAACAACATCTTAAAATTTATCCAGTGATTAGAAACATTTCTTTTCATTTCAAATTATTATGAATAAGATTATAACTTCTTTAGATATTTAGATACTAAACTAGTTATTATAACTTCTTTTAGATATTTTCATAACTTCTTTTATCATTTTTTTTATCCAAGAACATTAATGATGATGGTTATTATTTTTTAATTTCGTTTGGTTGAATATTTGGTTATCTGTTATTATATTAATGATATTTTTGCTCTTTATTTTGGAAATTTTATTTTGTTACAGGAAGCTTGCTGTTCTGACTCTGTATTGTGGTAAGTTTATTTCTACATTTCCAATATAAAATTTCTATCAGTTTCTTCATATTCAATATTCATATGATCATCTTCCTCCTCATCAGATATACTGATTAATGAAAATATTTTTATATTGGTATTTCTGTTATATTCTTCAACATGCATAACATTTTACATTTATTAAAATATATTTTATGACATCTGTTCCTCAAAAAGTTCATGTTTTATGAAACTGTAATTAATAAATTAACAGTTCATCAATCAAAACATTGTATTTTTTTTTTTTTTAAGTATTTATTGCAATATTTTATTTATTTACAATTTATAAATTGTAATAATAATAAATATTGAGTTTCTATAATTAAATAAATATACTTAAATGAATAAACACACATTGTAAAAAGTACATTAATTTCTTCATTAATTCAAATCAAAATGAATTTTTATTCATTCAAATAGAATCACTAGGCATATATCCAATATAATCATATATTCTGAATAAGCTTTATATAATAAATAATCTGTGAAGGCATTTATTTTATTTTTTATTAGAGAAATATTATTTTCAAATTATATTTTTATATATTTTTACTATATATGTGGAGTACTGAAAGTTCATAGAATTATACATAGCACTATGGCAGGAAAACACATAATTTAAACTTGTATTCAATTTTAAAGGAGCGCTTTGGATTTTAATTAAAAAATCGAAAGTGCTCCTTTAAAATTGAATACAAGTTTCTTATTATATGTTTTCCTGCCATGGTGCTATGTATAATTCATGTATTAATTTCTGGCAGTGTAAAGTTTCCATTTCTTAGAAGTTCATAGAAATAGCTATCATTTTGATTGGAAATTATTTCTGTTATAATATTGTATTTAGCTACAATAATATAGATTTATGATCATTTAATATAATTTCAAGATTTATTGATAATTTTTTTTAAATATATCAATCAAATCTTTAAATAATGTAATATACACAGTGAACAAATTGTCCTATTATAATTATAAAACATATATTTGAAATCTGTTAATTTGCAAAATTTATATTTATTCTCTAGGAAGTATTTATGTTAAAACCAAATTAGTTCCAAAAATAATTATCCAAAAGTTTTGATATGCAATATAATTTTTTCAATAATACAAGTGTTCATTCATGGGATATTTTTTATTTTTTCTTTTATTATATAAGATCTTTAATTTTCCTAGTAAATTTTAAATCAAGGATGTATATTAAACATTTTAACCATATTAAACTTATACTATGAAGAAAATAAATCTTGACAACAGCTCAAATTCAAGCGAAAGATTGATATATGTATTATTTGCTAAAGATTTTTCAGTTTAAAAAAAGCCATCTTTAGTGACATCCAGCAAAATGACTTACAAATAGAACAAGCAATAATTTAAATACAAAAATGTTTACAATAGAAGCATTATTTACTAAAAATCTTTAGCAAATAATAAATATATCAATCTTTCACTTGAATTTGAGCCGTTGTTAAGATTTATTTTCATATGAGAAGAAGTGAAAAAATTAGAATTTCTTATATGAAGTAAAAGAATATTATGAAGAAATTATAACAGTATATATATTTTGAAAGAATTTATTTTTGAGATTATATAATTTTGCTATTTTGTATGATAAACTAATAAACCTTTATTTTACATGGTAAGAAAAGTTTTTTCGTATTATGTCATCTAATTTTATATTCATCAAAAAAACAAAATTATTTGTAGAAACATGCATTAGTGTTCAAAAAAAGTGCATCACTTGAAATTTCACATTTAAAATTCTTTTTCATAATGGTATGTTACATTAATGACTAACATCACAACTAGAAATATAAATAAAAGGATATAAATAATAAATAAGATGCAAAACTATTAATAAATATTTTTTGTTTTGTAGTTATCCTTAAACAAGCATGGAATGACTGCAACTTTTGCAGTCAGTGTGTGTTTATATAGCTGAAAATAACAGCTGATGCAATATTACTTCATAACTTATGCATGTCAATCTTATCTGAGCAATCTGTAAAAATATTGCCATAAACTTAGGTTATTCGGCTATATAAGTATGCTAGTAAGTAATTACAACTTTGAAGAGTGATACACTTTCTTTGAACACTAGGGTAATTGTAATAATGCTTCTCTTAGAAAGATGATATCTGATATCTAATTTGTAAGAGCAATTTTCTGCTGATATCAAAAAATGTAGGCAAATGAAATTTATTTATGAACAGAATATATCAATACATATATATACAGTATTAACAGATATCTAAAATATTTTATGAATCATTCAATTGACATAGTGATATTTTTATTTTTATTTAATCTCTTGTCTTTTTGCTAGATTATGAAGTAATTAATCAATTTTTCAGTACTGGAACTAATTCTAAAGTGATTTAAATTTTCATAATTTATAATATATTTTATAAAATTGAATATTATAATATTCTTTGTATATCAATGTTCTGTTCTACATTATTGTGTTTTCTGTGAATCCGTTTTGAAGAATTCCTTTTAATATTCTTAAATAATTGTGTAAATTTTTAAGATAAAAGATAAAAAGAAGATTTTTTTTCTTGAACTAGTTGATTTTTAATAAAGTATTTTTGGTATCTATCTATCTGTTTATTTTTACAAACATAATTTTAAAATTCCATTTACTTCTTAATATTATTTTTAAAATATAAATGTTTAATCATTAAAGTATAATAATAATAAAATACAGGTAACCCTCAGTTTATGAAACCTCAAAAATTATATAGTTTCAAAATTATGAAATTTTTATCTTTATAGATTTTGTTATTGTTACACATGGTTTACATGAATTTCTAGGCATTTCTAGAAGCTTCTGTAAATAGAATAATGTATGCCCCTGTATCAATGAGAAGTAGGCTGAAACCTCCAGAAACTGACCTATAATTTTACCTCAAGTTACAAAGTTTTGAATTGCGAACTAATACGGCAGAACTTAATTCCAGTGTAAATCGAGGGTTATCTATAATTATGTTTATTTCAGTTAATATTAATTGATATAGACATAAGACATGTTTCATATTTTCAGTCATATTTTATCAGCAAAGTAAAATCTCAGTTTAATTTTAGAATTTTTTTTAATACAACTAAAACTAATAATTATCTGACTACTGAGAGATCATGTTTCATCATTCATACTTTTTATATAATATTTCTATTATAGGATTTTCTATTTTTTATAAATATTTTATTTTAATTACAAATTTTACACTTATATATTACTTTGTTTAATAGTATTTCTAGTATATTGCATTAATCATTATTATTATAAAATATAGATGTACATTAGTATGGTACAATATAAGCATACAAGTATAATGGGCTGTTGTTATTAATGGATATTCCTTTTTTTTTAGCCCATTTACTGTATTTTGATCAATGAAATTTCATAATTTATCGTTTAGTTAAGTTTCTTAAAAATAAAATGAAGATAAATATGTATGAAATTGCTTTATAGAATAATAAGTGTTTAATTAAATAAAAGTACAGGCAATTCCTGACTTGTATAAATGGATGGTTCTGCATAAATCAAATCTATATATATTGGCACATACTTTATACAGTATTAATGTGTCACAAAGACATAATGATAAAAATATTTATATTAAAGAATAAGCACATAATTTATGCAGTTACCATCTTAGAAAATCTGGATTCAATTCTGAATCCCACAACTCCAGTTTTTCAGGGGATATAGATTTGGGCCAGGCTCATTAACTAAAACTAATGTTATATAAATATGTATATATATATAACTCTGAAATTGCCTGTATATTAAAATGATTTTTTCATTATTTTCAAATCATAAATATTTTCATTAAATTCTTGAAAAAGTACAGAAATTGAAAAATTTTTTATTAAATATGCAAAAATCCATAAAGCAATTTCATAATTTGCATCACAGATGCAAATGCTTTAATATAAAAAATAAATATTATTCAAAGAGTCCTTATTCCAAAAATATCAATGAGAAATTTAAGGAGATAGCAATAAAAAATGAATAAAGAGTTTTTTGAATCTATTCAAGTGCTGTTTTTGTAAATTTTTCCAAATAGCAGTAATAATTTATTGTAATATTATAGAAGCAACATAAGCACTACTAGCAAGTATCCTAGTACGTTTATTAGCATATAACGTTTTTGGACTCTTAAACCGGTCTCTCTTCAGTACATCTAGAGCTCCAGATGTACTGAAGAGAGACC
>WUQG02033156.1:0-10956 GCA_011317285.2 Androctonus mauritanicus
CTCTAAAGTGCTTAGAAAATATAACGTATTAACAAAGTGACATACCGCTAAGAGCAGTTTACACAGATTTCATCTTACAAGATTATAATGTTTTATATAGAGTTGCTCATAAAAATTAAAAAATATCCTTTTTTTAACATAGTTATTTACTCATGTATAATGTAAAAAATTTTTTAAAAGGGATTGGTTATTCACATAATATTAAAAATTATCATCTGCCTAGTTGTACCATGTCCTCATTGTGCCAGCCATGTGATCAATTTTATTTATTATAAATAAAGATCCCTCATTATCTTACCAATACTGTTATTAAATAAATATGGATGACTATAACTATTCATAAACTAATATTCTCATATATATTTAAATATCAGATATATTTCAAATATAATCAGAAATATATATGGAAATGACATTGTATTGTCTTCGTACTGGCAATATTTCTTTGATAGCTATGGCATTTTCTTATTTATTCCTAATAAATACCATTTTTTCTTAATGATTATTATTAAAAATTCAGGAATATGTATTATGAATGTTCATATTTAAATATAGTAAATAGGGAGTCTCTGACATATAACAGGAATACAATTAATAATTTAATTTTGTTTTAATTCAAAACACAATTTTCCATAGGTACAATTCTATAAATGAAAGTTAGATTCCCCAATGACAAAATTCAGGATATTCCAAAAATTTTTAAAAAGAATTACTGTATAATACAAGCATTCTTTGAGTTATGAACATTTTAGTTATGAACACTGGCACTTACAAGCATGAAATTTCATTTTCGACTTTCAAAAATTCTTCAAGAGTTTTAAATATTATGATAGCAGAATGATCTAATAACTAATATAATTTAAAATTACATAGTTAGTTAACATATTATAACAATATTTCAAGATGGTGGTAGTTACATTGAAAAACCATTATTTTATAATCAGAACTTTTTATTTAAATCTTTGAAATAAACTTCTAATTGGTCCAATTATGAAACATATTAAAAAATACAGTATATAAAGGTATTTCAGTACCTTTATGACAAAATAACAACAGTATCGGAGTTACAAACAAAACTTACATATGAATTAAGTTCATAACTCAGCAGTTCCTATATTATATATCATTACAACTCTAAGATTATGTTGTTTCATTTTGTTTTGTTCAAATCTATTATATTATAAAGTACAAAAAAATTGAGGAATCTTTGTTTACTTTTCTTTGCAAAAAGTTTGAAAATTTATTGCTTATAAAAATTTGGACTACATTGAATTAAAAAAAAAGGTTATATAGAAAATGACATAAGTTAATAATGAATCCTGATAATTATATTGTGAAATATAAAAATGTTGGCAAAACATTAGTAATGTTACATCTGAGAAGCCTTTGTTTATGTAATGCCAGCTGTTAAATTATATTATTATTTTATATCTTTATTTATATATAGATTGTTAACATTATTATATTTCTAAATCTAATGTTTTGTTTCAAAATTTATCAATTTTATTTATTTATCCTTTCAAACAAAACTCTATAATAAATATTATTGCAATGCCATATTTGAGAAAGAGATTAAGCAGCAGTTCATTTGTAAAGTAAAAACATATTTATTTACAAATGATTAAAAAATAATAATAATTAAAAAAGCAACATATATAAAATATCATATTTACAAGCAAAATTGTCAAGATAATTTTATTAAACTTTAAAACAAAACATTAGATTTAAATAATGTAGCATTTATGATGATAATTATCAAATATAAATCACTATATATATCACCTATTCTATTTGTTTCTAAAGCCTACAGTCCTTATACTGCTGATCACTCACACTGATGATACCTAACTGATTGACATTCATCACATTATAAAGCATCTTTCTCTACCTCTCTGTAGTTACACCTATATTTCTTCTCTTTTTTCTCTAATCATATCATTTATCACTTGTCAATAGTCAGCATTTGTTCCGATCATCTTATATATTCTGCTCCCCCTTTTTTTTCTAATTTTTTTATTTTTAATCATGTTTTTATATTCTTCATATGATTTTCTTGGCAATCATCTTTCCCTTGTCTTTATCATAATTCTAGTTTTTTCTTTTTTGTTTTTAGTTCCTGTTCTGATATTAAAGTACTAGATTAGCACAACTGTTTTAGTATGTAC
This sequence comes from Androctonus mauritanicus, assembly GCA_011317285.2. Classification (NCBI taxonomy): domain Eukaryota; kingdom Metazoa; phylum Arthropoda; class Arachnida; order Scorpiones; family Buthidae; genus Androctonus; species Androctonus mauritanicus. The sequence continues at coordinate 2,166 of WUQG02033156.1, forward strand.
TTGAACTCAAAAGTTCTGATATTAACTTTTTTAAAGTTTAATTTGTTTTTTGATAGCTTCAATATTGGTTGCATCATTTCTCATGATTGGCATGTCATAATCTTCTTGTTAATGCATTTTTCTATTTGTTTATTTTCCAGATTATTTTGAGTTTCTTCTTGTTTTTGTAATTGATTAGCATGTTTTCATTTCATTTCCTCTCTTGTTTCAATTCAATCTATCAGTGAATTGAAACCAGGAAAGAAGTTTTCCTGTCCATCTTTCTACTATGTCAGATCTCCATCCAGGTTCCTGTTCATTTCTTATCCATACCTTCATTCAAATATTCATATTTGGGCTTTTTTATCATGATACATTTTATATTTCCATAATTCTCTTTCCATTTTTCTTTGAGGATTGATTTGAGGATATATTGTCCAATATTGTTAGAAATCTTCTTCCTATAAAATTCTGCTGGTGACTTTCTGATTGATGTATTTTTGGTAGCTCAAAAAAAACTGCAATATTTTATGATCCTAAGTTTCTGCCTTATTTTTCATTGCTGAAAATCTTTATTTGAATATTTTTACAAAACATTTGGTTGACCCATTGATGTTTGATTGTATGGGGTTTTTTGAATGTACCACATCACATATTTGTCACAAAATTGTTTAAATTCAGTTGATGTAAATTGAGATCTATTGTTAGAAATTAGTTGATTTGATACTTCTCATTGTGTGAATATTTTCTGTAAACATTTGATTACTTTTGACATGTTAACTATAATCATTGGTATGATTTCTATCCATTTTGAATATGCATCTATTATAATTAACTATTGTTTTCCTTGGTAAGGTCCAATGAAGTCAATGTGTATGCATTCCCATAGTTTCTCTGAGATATTCCTTATATATAATAATATCTCTGCCTCTTCTCCTATATTTTCTTGTCAATCTTGGCATCTCTTCACATAAGTTTCTATATTTTTATCAATATTTTGCCATCACATATGATATCAGGCTATTCTTCACATTGCTATTATTCTGGGATGCATTTCATGTAATATTGTTAATACTTGGGTTCATAGATTCCATGGTATTATTATTCTCTCCATCCACATCATGATGCCATTCTCTACAGACAATTTTAGTCTCTTGTCAAATATGGATGAATTCTATTTTTTTTCTTTGGCCAATTGTTTTTATATAATACAGAATCAAAGCCCATTAAATACAGTATAACGTTTTCGGACACTACACTTTGTCCCTCAAAAAAAAAAAAATTTTGTAATTTAGTTCGAATTTTCGAATGTTAGTATATAGATAGCAGTTACCAGTACTGATGAGGAACAAAGTGTAGTGTCCAAAAACGTTATACTGAAATAAATTGTTTGTACTGTGTTTAATGGGCTTTGATTCTTTATTATACTGAAGAAACACAGTGTATGTAGTTAGTTCAATTGTTTTTGATGTATCTTATAGTTCTTTGCATTTTTTTCATCCTTCTTGGTGTTTCGCCTCAAATTTGCCTCAGATAATGTGATAATCCTCCATATTTCATTTAATCAGGCTTATCTGATTTTCTTCTGTTTGTGATTTATTTCTGAATATTTCATTCTATCTCTTATTTAATAAATTTATTTTTTGTGTTTGTAATATGCAGGACCTAAGGAAGATGCAACAAATTGCCTGAGCTTAAGGGCAGTATTAAATTTTCATATATTATTTGTACTATGTTCAAATCGCAAAAAATATTATTTGATTATAAACAACTTTTATAGATAAAAGTTTGTTCTAATAGATAAATCCATCATTATATTAAGTGAAAACAAATATATCAAACTGACTAATATAAAATATCTGTGCATATGATGTATAACTTAAAATTATCAATTCTATGTATCCACCATTAGGTTTCAGTTATAGGAAATTTTTTATTTGCTTTCAGAATGTGTTAGTTGATGTCAAATAATTAAGATATCTTTATTCTGAAGGTAAAATATTTATTATTTAGTTATTGTAATTTTTAAATATTTCATTAGATTTTAGGCATGTGCTCTAAATTTAGAAAGACTTCTTATCCAGAAAGCCTTATGTTCCAAACATTTCAAATAAATAATCCTGTATTGTAATTAAAAACAAAAGAGATATTTAATAATTGTAATATATGAATTTTCCATATATCAGATTTATTGATAATATTGATTGATTTTTTAAATGAATGAATATATAAGTTATTCAGATTAACTTATACTTTTGTGTTTACTTTTCAGTTTGTCAATGTTTTGGTCATGCAGATAGCTGTTACTATAGCCAAGATGTAGCTGATAAAAGAAAAAGTCTTAATTTTGAAGGAAAATATGAAGGTGGTGGTGTTTGTGAAAATTGTAAGGTAAAATATTCAATAAACTTTTAGAATATACATTAAGCTCTTTAAATACAGAGAAATAACATCTATTTACATAAAAAATAATGTTTATGTACTCCTTTTTGTTTTTCACTTTAACAAAAGAAATAGAAACTATATTTAGTATTTTAACTTTTTGAAGAATGAAGTATGATGCAAAAGAATATAAGAAACATTAGGAAAAAGAGAGAGATAAAATCTTTAAGAATTCAAAGGATTGACTTTAAAGTAATATATTAAATATATAACTAGATAAATTTTATAACTACATTAGTCAAGAGGATCTATGAGCACAATGTAAACATTAAATATTAAAGTATTAAAGAATGAATTGAAGAGAATCAAGCTAAAATATTAAAAATATTAGAGGTTAAAAGAAATAGATTAATTAAAAGAAATAGATTAAAAATTATTAATAAACTGACTACTTAAAAAATTACCACTTACTTGGATATAGGCCTCTTTAGACACAGACATGCATTTATTTCTCTTTAGAATTTAGTCTATTTTAAAATCCAGCATTTCTATACTCTGTTCATGTTAGATAAAAGTTGAAGTAAACAAAGGAAGTGCTATTAGGTTTATTAGGATCTTTCTCTTGGTCTATGAGTGTTGGTCAATGATAGGTGATAACTATATGCAAAACTATATAGACCATGAAATAATATGCTACTATCAAAAAAAAAAAAATAGTAAAAACTTAAAAATTAAAATTAGAAATATATGCAATAAACAAGGTCCAACATTTAGAACAACAAAAACTTGCTTAGCAAGACCAATTTTAAAGAACAAAATTTTAATTAATAAAAAATACTTTCAGACAATATGTCCATCTTCAGTTCCTCATAAGAATATAATAAGCGATTACATATTTAAATTTAAAATTCATTATGCTTAGTTTTTATAGTCATTACATATTAATGATTATAATATAATGATTATAAATATATGTAATAATAATATATAATATGTAATGATTATAAAAAACTAAAAGTTATATTAATAAGATAAGAATAAATTACTACAAAATAACATAAAATAAAGAAATATGAAGAAAATAAAAAAAAAAAAACTTAAATTAAAACTTAAATTTCCATTGTATTAATGATAAAACTTTTTTTTAAGTTTTTTCTTAAATTTACTGTTTTAAAATTAGGATGTATCTTCTACATAACAATGCCAGCAGATATAGTATTTGTGGTTTAAAGTCAAACAATAAGCAGTTTATTTCTTTTTTCTTAATTTGATTAACATTAAAGATACAGAAACACTTAGTGAATGGTGAAAAATTCTGATTGAAAGGATTATTATGAATTGTTGTTTTTTATTTCTTTATTTTCTTTATATTTCTTTATTTTATGTTATTTTATAGTAATTTAATCTTATTTTACTTGTACAATCTTTATTTTTTTGTAATCATTACATTTCACCATATAATGACAACTCAACTCAAAAAATCAAAGAATTGATTATTTTTGAGTTGAGTGCAGATCTCAAAATGTGCTAGTAGTGGAATGCCTATTGACACTTTTGCTATGTTAGAATCCTGTAGGAATGAAAAGGTGAAAGAAAAATATGAAAAATAATTTGCATAATGCATTCAAAAATATCATAAAAACTTTAAATAAATAAAGTTTAATATTAAAGCAGAAAAATAATATTATGAATCATAAAAACTTTCTAGTCACATGACAGAAAATCATAAAATTTTTAAGGAGATGAATGTAACTTTGCATTTTTTAATCCAACAATTGATGAACAGGTACAGAGTATTGATGCTAAGTTTTTATCAGTAAAAAAAGCAAGATTCCATTTTTCTGATATGTGAGTTTATAATTTTATATAAGGATATGAGTATCCTTATAAATAATAATCTTAGCATTGTGAGTACTTAATTACATAAGGAATGATAAGGACTGCCTTGACAAGAATAAAACTCCAGGTATGTATGAAATTCCTTTTGTAGATAAGGAAATACAACAAGTGGGAATGTATATAGGTTACACCCCAAGATTGCTTGATAGAAGGGTTAAGGAACATATATACAACTTTAATAAAGGTCTGGATAATATAGCATTAGCTCAAACAGCAAAAATTAGTGATCTAGAAATTAATTGGAAAGATGCCAACATTGTCCAAGTTGAAGAAAAATTACTTTGCAAACAAGAAGATCCTAAAAAAGTTGAAGAAAATCCTATAAGAGGAAAAACAGCAGAGACACTTCATATTTACAATAAGAAAAAGGATGTTATTGCACTGGTTAACAGGGTAGATCCCAATCAAATCAGTAGTGCATGGAAATAGTGCATAGAAATGGGAACAATAGTTTAGTTAACACATATATTATTTCTAGTATAGACTCTGTTTGTATTTATTTGATTATACCATTGTATAATTAATACTATGTATATGTTTATATTGTTATATTTAAAGTTTTAATCAAACATTTAATTTTTAAATTTAAAGTGTTCATTTTATTGTTCTTTTGATCTCTATTCTTTCAAATATTTGTATGTAGATTGAGGAAAGTTAATAAAACCAAAAATACTTTCTGCAATTGTATAGTTGTTTATTTTTCTGTATCTCTCTCAGTGCTAAGATTATTATTTATCATTTATCAAGATAGTAATTTTTAGTTCTTAATAGAGTATCCTTATATAAAATACCTTATTATTTTACCCATGTGATTGTGAAAGGATACTCATGTCCTTTCATGATCACATGGTTAGAATAATAGATATTCAGCAGAATAAAGAAAGAAAGTAGACTCTTTATAAATCTTGTTGCAATAAAGATAAAATTTCCAAACTTTGCTGAAGCAGCCTTAAAATATGTCTGGACTTCAACTAATAGTGTATATTAAAAGATTTTTCAGTAAATACAACTTAATTATAATAGATAAAAAAATTAAAATGAAGGATGATAATGTAAAAATTTATTCTATAGTATTTTATTGGATTTATAAATTATTGAATGACTTCTTCATCCTTTAAAAAGAAATTACTTGAATGATAATTGAAGCAAATTGAATCTTATTGGGATGAATATTTCATTCCAATATGTATAATTTTATTTTTATAGTTTTATTGTAGATTTATTTGTTAATGATGACTAAAACATAAATTCTTTGTTTCATTAATTAAGTCTTTTAAATATAAGATGAATGAAGTATAGATTTCATGTACATTAGTTAAAATTATTGATTTTTTTGCTTTTTTATTAATTTCTTGTAATTTATTTTTGGGATTTAAATTATTTAATGCAATTATTATATTATTGTATGGCTCAGGTATCTGCATTAACTTAAAAACCAAAATTTCCTACAGAATGTTCTAAAATGCTAAATGTGAAACTGATAGATAATACAATATGCTAAATTTCTGATTTTAAAAATGCTAAAAATCACTAACCTTGATTATCATTTATAAGTTGTGTTACCTTAGTAAAATATCCAGGTGATCACAACTTTGTAGAATGATAAATCTACAGTCAATAACAGCACTATTAGCAAGTTTTCAATAACGTTTAATATCGTAAAACATTTTCGGACTGCCATAAGAGTCCCTCATCAGTACATTATGAGCTTAACAGTAAGGAACAAGTACATTATAATTATTGAACACAATATTCTTAACATTTGAAAAGTTCGATATTTCCGAAAATTCAAATGACATAAAAGCAAGTCGTTTATAGTTTTATTTAAATGAAATATTATCAGCTTAAACTGTTTAAAACTCATCATCACAAAGTATTTAAACTTCAAAAATATTTAAAATAAATCTTTATGTATTACTTTTTTTGTTTTTATATATGAAATTATAAAACATTATGGATTTTTTAAAAATTCAATGCTTAGAAACATGAAAACATAAAATAGCATAATGTTGAAATGATTATAACATAATAAATGTTCAAACAGACTGCAACATAATTTTGTAATTGTGAAAATTAAATGTAAACACTAAAATTGTTATTTCTAATTTGGAAACTTTTTTATATCGCCTATATATATGTTGTGTATGTATAAAAATATATATATATTTTTTTTATATAATTACAATTAATCTATAATCTCATATAATCTGTATAATATAATCATAATTAACAAAATTTTTATCAGATTTATTTTATAACTGTAATTGTAAAAACTCAACATTCTTAGCAGTTGTATATAAACTTCTCTCTACAAGCAAGGAACACCAAAAATATTTTTGGTGTTCCTTGTAGAACATTGCTTGTAGAACATTTCTAAATGTTACTGACTATTGACTAAGCAAGTGAAGATACCTATTAGTTTTCTTTAATTGCACAAACGTTTTTGGCAATACATGGTTGCCATCATCATGCTCAGAATTTAACAGTTAAGAATAGTAGAACATAAGAATAGTATAACAAATTTAAAAATAAACAAACCAGTTTCCTTGGTTACTATACAATAACTCTTATTATAATATTACCAAAAAAACAAAAAAATTAAATATATAACCAGTGTACAAGATACATCTAACTCAAACAATTTACACAAAAAATACAGGATAAATAGATAAATAAATAAATAAATACAGTATGTATAAAAATGACGAAGCACACCACTTACTTTACAAAGCACATTTAATATTTCTCCAGGGTACTTGCTATGCAGTTTCCTGCCTTGCGTGTTTCCATTTTTTAATTAAATATGCCATGGGTCTGGCACTTCTATCACTGGTTTTTCATTTAGAATTTGCTCTTTGTCTTTGGCCTTTAGAATATATATATGATCTACAGCTTAATAAGATATAGCAGAATCAAACAATGGCACACTTTTTAGATATAAACATAGATGGAGGCAGATTGAGGACTGCAGTTTATAGGAAACTGGAATTACAACTGACCGTAATACCTAATTGGTCACCAGACCCTATAACATATAAAAAGGCAGCTTTCAGGGCTTTCTGTAAAAGAGCATACATTTACTCTATGGAACAACAAAACCTTAATGCAGAGTTGAAATATATATATGAGGTCAGCCAGCAACATGGTTACAGAAGACGTTTTTTTAAAAGACATACAAATGAAGGTCAGACAAGCCCTAGCTCAAAACACACCCAATCCGCATAGCTCAAATACAAGGAATGTACAGAGCCAGAAATATTTTCCATTACCATACCCAATGACAAAACTTAAGATAATAAAGAACATTTTCAAAAAGGCAAAGAGAAGACCAGCCAGTTATAGAACAATAATTAACAATATTTAATAAGATACAACAATATTTAATAAGATAAGAAATGAAAAACAGAGAAGGACTGAGGGCCAAATATCTGGAGTATACAAAATTCCAGCGAAGATGTTAGATTCCTAGCAAAGCACTGTGTATATAGTGGTCATTTTTTTGTGTTCTTCATTTTTTGTTGCAACATTATTGCAACAAAAAATGAAAGAACACAAAAAAATATAGCTATGGGGAACCTTAACACTGTCCTTGCAGTAAAGACTTACAAATAAAATGGGAAGAGGCAAAAATAATAAAACGTTTGGCTAAGAAATCACAAGCACTAATAACCGAAGCTATAGAAATCCTAAAGACAAAGAGCAAATTCTAAATGAAAAACCAGCAATAGAAGTGCCAGACACATGGATATATTTAATTAAAAAAATGGAAACACACAAGGCAGGAAATCGCATAGCAAGTACCCTGGAGAAATATTAAATGTGCTTTATAAAGTAAGTGGTGTGCTTTGTCATTTTAATACGTACTGTATTTATTTATTTATTTATCTATTTATCCTGTATTTTTTGTGTAAGTTGTTTGAGTTAGACGTATCTTGTACACTAGTTATATATTTAATCTTTTTGTTTTTTTGGTAAGATTATAATAAGAGTTATTGTATAGTAACCAAGGAAACCGGTTTGTTTATCTTTAAATTTATGCTATACTATTCTTATGTTCTACTATTCTTAACCATTAAGTTCTGAGCTTGATGATAGCAACCATGTATTCCAAAAACGTTTGTGCAATTAAAGAAGTTTATACACAAATGCTAAGACTTGACATTTTACCATTATAAGTAAGGTGTATAAGGCAATACAATAGTTGCATTATGGACCAGATTTATTTTATACTAATATAATCCTTATATAATCTATATCAGGTGTGTCAAACTCATTTTAATTCAAGAGCCATTTAATAAATTTGTAAGATTGCCATGGGCCATATCACATTTAAATTTTTTTTAAATTACATTTTAGAATAAGGATTCAGATATATAGATAGGATAATTAAAAATATTGTGTAATCAAATGAATATATTACAAAAATATATAATACATAATTGCTTTTAATTATACATAATTTTTAGTTTTATTTCTCGCTATCAATCTTTAACTTTCTAACCTTAAAAGTCACATTTTCTATACAAAAACT
>WUQG02033167.1:0-10956 GCA_011317285.2 Androctonus mauritanicus
GAATCCCATTCCCGACCAAAAAGCCATAGTGTTTCCAGATAGTCAATCTAGCTAACAACACAATAAAATTGGATTAATTTAAAACATATACATATCACAATTCTAGATTAAAATTAGATAAATTCAAGTCTAATACTGGGGAAAAAATTTTATTTATTTATTAAAAAATGTTTTTTACTCAATTCTCAGATCAATATCAATTTCGTTCTAATATATCAAATTTGAATTTCAAACCAATTTTCTGTATTATAAAATAAAATATAAATTAAAAGTGAATACTGGGCCATCATATTGGATCAGCTATTTTGAATTTGGAAAACTACCATCAGATTTGTAACTTGTAGCTCCAAAGCCCTCAAATGATATTTTGTCAAAATAGAATTAATATTAAAAATCCATCAAATTTGAGAGCTCTCACTTTTATTACCCCCTTTTGAGTATAATTTTTTCAAATATTTTCTTCATTCCGAGAAAAAATATTTTTCTCAGCATGAAATACTCAAATGATCAAAAAATAATGATTTTTAAGTCATAAAATAAATATTGCATATTTAATTTCCCCTTTTTCTACTTGTGGATCATATTGTTTTCTGAACCAGATCAATGGTCCTTTCATAATATCTCTAAATTTCAGCTTTCTAGATCATAGGGAAGTGCTCAAATTCATCCAGAAAGATATACAAGGTCCATAAGCATATATATATATGTTTTGTTTTTAAATTTTAAAGTACAATTATTGAAAAAATGAAATTACAATATAACCCTGCTTATCTGACAGATAACTGTCTAATATTTGCCTTGTTCCCACTGATATAACTTTTGCAGGCAGTCCATGCATAAACAAATTAAATAGTTATTTTATTAGTGCTTATAAATTAAATACAAACAGCTAAAGTCGGGATCCAAACACCAAGTCAGTTATTCTTCATAGTAACATAGTGAATGGTTTGATGAGTAATTATTCAACAAACTATGTAAATGAATCATGTCACCATGACTCATTTACATTATTTTTATATTATAAATATTTTTTCTAAAATTTATACAAATAATTTTTAAAATATTCAAAATTGAAATATATTATTTTTCACTATTTTTTACCTTTAGCGGAATCTTTACATATTGAACAATTTTTATCAAAGGGTAGTTGATATATCAAATATTATAATATGTTTATGAAAATATCATATAAAAATGATGAAAATGCCATAAATGCATTGGAGATTATTACAATTACAAATGAAATTTTTTGAAAAAATTATGTATTTATTTAAATTTAAGAAGCAGTTATAAATGAAAAGTTTGGTCTGTGGATTATCTAACATTTATCCAATAAGCCATTAGCCCATGACAACTAAATGAAGCTGTACTGTATTATTTTAATACAATCAAAATTTGTAATGTACTAGTCAATTCTGGTTTACAAGATACTGATTTTACAAGTAAATATAATTTATAACAAAAAATCAATTTATGAACTACCCCACTTTTCTGAAAAATTTATAACAAATGAATATTTCAAAAGTTGATTAAAGCATGTCTTAATCAACTTTTGAAATCCATGCCAATATCATCATGTCCTGTTTTATTCTATCCCAAACCTTCATAAATATATTTTAAAAGATAAACATATTCAATTCTAAGTCCTTAGTATTGAAACAGAAAAAAAAAACATTTGACTAATCTAGTCAACTCTATGATAAGTAAATCATAAAATAATGGATAGGTTCATAGATTTAGGGCTGAACCCAATCATAAAAAAATCTGGTATGTGAGATCTGGAATTGAACATGGATCCCCAACATTGTAAGCCAATGCTTTATCATATGGTCATCAGTAGTCAAATAGTGATGTTTAATTTTTTATGAACTCTGTGAAATGCCATTTTCATTGAACTTAAATGTTTTTTGTTTGTTTGTTGTTGAAACATTCAATATTATACTATTTTTGGTTTTTGATTAATACTTGTCTGTACTGAATTTGTTTTCATGCAAGGAATAGATACCTTATGACAGTGGTTTCCAAACTTTAGATCTTTGCCCCCTTTTTCAAAAAAAAATTTAGTATGCCCCTCATTTTCATAATAGTTTAATTTTATAAATACTTTATACTTAAAATTTAATACTACAAAACAATATACCATATTTTGTATAAATAAAGTTCTTATACATAAAAAAATATTTATTTATTATGGTGTATTAATTTTTAATACAATTAAACAAATCTTACCCCTGAAAAAATGACAAAAAATAGAATAGATATTTAATACAAACATAATATTTAATGTGATAGGTGAGCTTGTTTTTTGGCATAAATTCTCTCAAATTGGGGTATCATTGAAGATACTGCTATTCTAAATTCTTTTTCAATCACTAAACAAGATTGATATTTTGTTTTTAAACAGCTACAGCAGAAAGTTTCTGGAGATATATGTATTTATAACCCTTTGTTGATTCATTTTTTTCAACACCAATTTGAATTTATTTTTTGTTTGTTTATCTTAAAAAATGATCTTTTTGTTAATTCTTGCATGCCCCCTTGCACTAGACTAGCATCCCCTAGTGAGGCACATCCTACAGTTTGGAAAACATTGCCTTATGAAATTATTAAATAACTGCAGGTGTTGACTTGAGATGTTTTCTTTCTCTCATTTTGATGCTACTTTCTAAATAACGGTTAATAAATAATGATGTGATTATAAAAATCTCTGACTTTAATAAATCATTTTTCAAATGGTAGTTACTAAGTAGTAGGACATTCCAATGCCCAACATGGAACGTCCACATCCATCGTGTGGTCAAAAGGAAAACTGAAGGATGGAGTTCAGCAGATTGGATTAGCCAGGCCCTTCCTGAAAATTCTGGAGATGTAGAATTTGACACAGAATCAGGATCCTCCAATATAATAAACGATTACTACGTCTACTATGTAGTCATAATTAAAGATGGGATTGAAGAAATGGATCCAGATTTATTTATAAATATATGGGATATAGGACATGAAATTGAATCTAGATATTCTAGGAGATAAATTTTACAGCTTTACAATATAATTTGCAAGAAGTTATTTTTATAGTGCTCTGAAACTGGATGCCAGTTTCTTCATTATAGACTTTTTATAGAAAAATTATTATTTAGATTGTCTTATAACAATTCACACCAATTATAAAGCTATTTAGTTGCACTTTATGTAATTAGACAATCTTTTAACATATTCAAATGAAAAACAGTTTACATCTTTGGGCTCAGAAATGATTTATTTTCATGAACTGAAGTTAAAGTATATATACTAATTGGCAATAATATAGGAGAATCAATTTTTAAAAGCAAAATGTTTTATTAGGAAAAATTTAACCAAAAAATATTTTTTATCAAACAAATGAGTCTCATGAATCATACTGCAGTACCTGTCGTTGAGATGGAACGGGAATGTAAATAAACAAAATTAAAAAAATATTTCTTAGTAAGAATGGATAAAAATCTATACGAGATTCTATATTTTGTTATGTAAATGTTTAATTCACAGAAATTTATTTTAATAATAAATATAAAATTTTATTATATCAGTATATCAAAAAATATTAATTACTTTTGCCAAATTTCCACTCTTCACAGCATCTATCATCTCTATAAACAAAAATATTAAAAAATTTCAAAAACTTTTGTTTCATGTTAATAATTTATCATTAAAATATATAATTATTTTGCAAATTACCTTGTAATAAAGGCATTGAAGAACTAAAATAATAATAATAAAAAAATTAAAACATGATATCTAAAATAAAATATATATCACTGAATTATTACCTAGAAGATTCTTCAGTTATATCATCCAAATCTTTTTCTTCTTTGTCTTTATCTATAGCAAAAGTACTACCATCATCCTCTAAAATATTCAGTTCTTCACAATTATTGGTTGGATTAAATTCAGCTTCTGGCATCTCAGACTGTCCTTGGTCTAGTATGAACACTTCATCAGCACATATATCCACCACATAATGCAGATGTTCTTGAGCAAAATCTATCCGAAAGAATCTTTCTGCAGTGCATGCTAAAATAATATAAAATAGCTTTTTATTACTTTATTTTAATATATTTAAGAGTTAAGTATGTTTAATATATTTATTTAACTTATTAAATAGTTAAGTATATTTAGTAGCTGAGTATTATTATTAATAAATTGTAAATAGTTTTGGATTAAGAAAATTAGACTGAGAAATGATTTGTTAGCTTCATATTTTAAATATCAATGGAACAGAAAAAGGAGAAATATAAAAAGAAGAGATAGGAAGGATGGTGCTATACTATAATTGCTGTGGTTAAATTTAATTTTCAACAGTAATTCTATATAACAAAATTATTAAGAATTTGTTTTTCACTATTAAAATGTGAAATGCATTTTACAGTAATGATTTGGAACCCAAGCAAACTAAGCAATTTGTGTTGCACAATTCCAAGAAAAAGAATTATCTGTATATAGTATTTACTCACAGTCAAGAAAGCACCAATCTGTCATTACATCTGAAGACTCATTTTCTGTTTCAGAGCAATTCTACAAAAATTTAATAAAATGAAAATTATCTTGGGGCAAACTTTACTAAAATTTATTTTAACTATAGAAATAATAACTAACTTGAATTAACTGATTAATTTGGCTTCGTATCTCCTGTAGATCAGTATCCTGATTAACATGCAAAGAACCTAAGTTTGCAGCTAAAATAAAATCAGAGGTGAATGAATCAGTTTAAACTGGAGATCATATGTTTAACCCCTTCACCATATCATAATTGAATATCAATAAAAAAAATAATAATAAAATTCATGCAATCATGCAACATATGTCATCTAAATATGAGCATTTTTTTGAAATTTTGAATTTCAGATATATATTTTCTTTATAATTAATAACAAAACACATTTTTTGCGTTTATGCATAAATCAGCATTAATATGTACACTGATTCAAAATTAAAGCAAAATCTACAAAATAATACATAACTAAAAATGTATATGATACAATGAAATTTGGTATAGAGATTTATTATGGAAGGCACATCAGCAATTGCCTTAATATGATTCAACTATAGCAAATTTTTTCATTGAAGTTTCCTCTTTCAATTATGGATCTTCTAGTAATGAGAAAAATCTTAAAATTTTGAAAGTGTATTTGGACAAACATAAAGAAATCATTCAACAAAAGTTTAGCCTTTCATATATTGTAATTATAACTTAATGCGTTAAAGTAAAACTAAATCTGTCTTCTTGGGCACTAGATTTCTCAACAATAGTCTGATTGCTTTCAAATCATTATTAGAAAAAGTATATATGTTCTATCTTGTGGCTATTAATTATTTTTTCTATTAGCAAAAGTCATTGCTCTAAAATCTATTATATAAATTTAATTTTATGTCATAAGACTTATCATTTCTCTATTTATACAGGAAATCCCTGACTTATGACAATCTGACTTACAATGGTCCATATTTACAACAGTGATTATTTATGGCATTATGGCAGCCATCCTAAATTCCATATTTAGTTTAGGATGGCTTCCATCCTGGTGACAATTCAGCATTTGGTTGAATAAAGAATGGAAGAATGTTGTATTTCTACTATGAGTATTACTATTTAATTTTGGGTCTGGTATTTCTGAAAAATTTTTGATGGATCCAGCTTATGCATCAATTCATCTATTGTAAAGTCTACTGGCTCTCCCACAAATGTGAGTAGTTCATAGTTGTGTATGGAATGGATACCATTATGTAGCAATCAATTAATGATTGGGAAGTGGTATTAAAAAATAATTACTTATATTTGCTAGAAACTCGGTGGCCTTTGCCAAAGATACTTTTGGTAAAGGTCACTGAGTCTAATATCTATGGTGGGATCATCCAGAGAGTTGAAGGATGGAGTTCAAAGACCCTCGGTGAACTTGGACACTTAACTGACTCTAGAAAGTTGGATCGAAAAATAAATATTCCATCTTTGTTTTTACATTGTATTTTCTTTAGTTTTATTCATATAAAGTTCTATAGAGAAAATATACAATTTTCTTGATTTAAAGAATAAGCAAAGTCTATTTAATATTACTGTATGCTATACTTTTAAAAAGCATATTGAATATTCTGAATTCTGGTGGCTCAGGGACAATCTTTATTTATAGCACTGATCCTACGGAAAATCATGTTCCAAGTTGAGGCAGATTTGAACTACAATCAAAATTTTTGAATGCAACTATGTCCATAAGTTGGGCTCCTGTACTTCAATATAACATCAACTATGAAGTCTTCAAGCAGAAGAAAAACAGTGTTTATTAAATATTAAACCTAAACAAAAATACTTTCAGCATATTTCAACCATCATCAATTACAAAATATTTCATAATAAAATATTTAAATTCTGTTCTGGATGGTTTTTTCTCATGTGTACTTCTTGTCTTTTCCTTCCAAAGTACTTCATTAGTAAATGAGCCATTTCCATAATTATCACTTTTTAATTCATTCCTCATTTTTATTATCTTGTACGTGTTTTGTACAAAATGCATGTCTTTCTATACTAATTAAAGATTATTCTACAACTTTATAATTAAAAATTTTCTCCTATCTTGCTTAATTTTGATGATAGAATTTCTAAATTCTTCAATTCACCATTAGAGATTTTGCAACTTTTCTCAAATGATAGTGTATGGTCCCTTTCCTATAAGTACACCTTGTCTCTATAGTGCCAGAATACTTCAACTGAAAGTTAAAGGAATATAAAAATATTTTTCCAGGAACCCTATATAGTAAAACATACAAAGTATAAAAATTAATAAATTATCTATTTTTAATTTTGTATTTTTACTATCAATAGTTAGAAAGATTTACATATACTTATTTTCATATATTATTATAATTCAAAATTAATCAGATTTATGTAATTGATCTATACATATATAGAACATTGCTAACTCTATATTCAAAATACACAACAAAGTTCATCATCTCAGTTGGTGTATACTTTTGAATATTTCTAAAGTTTTAAAAAAGTTAAAATTTATGCAAATATATACAATTTCAAATTTTTTAAAAAACATCTGAGAGTAAGTAATCGCAAATATAATAAATAAAATCAATTCTTTAAATATTAAGATTATCAGAAACAGATTTATAATAGCTTTCAGAAATTTCATTCATTCTCTGTAACATTGATTTGTTCCAGTACAGTTTAAAAAAGGCACTGTTGTTTCACATAAATAAATATATTTGTACAGTTTTATTTCTGTGCTATAAATAAATTCAAAACTTTTTTACAAGTTTCTATCAGTGACAAAAAAATGAAAAAATATAATAAAAATTTCACTCAATTCTTTTAATAATAATATATTATAAAGGATTCTCAGAACAGATGAAAACAACAAAATTCAAATTATTTAAGATGACAGTAAAATATTTAATTGCATAGTATATAATCAAAATATTATAGCAAATTAATGTTTAGATAATATTTATCATCATTTTCTAGATTTTTTCTTGTATTAAATTTCTAAAATAGGCTATAACAATTATAAAATACAATACATCATTCAGCAATTTTTTCTATAAAAAATATTTGGTTTTATATTTATAATTTTAGCTAAACTGCTGAATCATCGGAATGAAAATCATTTTTCATCAATAATATTTTGCATAAAAGTTTCATATTATAGATAATTTTATGATATGTAGTCTTGTATTATAGGAGAATAAATTACACATAAACACAAACACACACATATACACATTCTCTAAATATAATTAATAATTCATACTATATTGTATTGATGTTCAATAGGATGGGTATGAAGTACTTTATATATTTATATGTTACTTAATGATTCTTTCAAGCTTAAATTATTAATTAATGATAATATTCAATTTATAAAACTGAAAATCATTTCATGAACTATGTTGTTTAAATTATCACTCTTCAATGTTGCTGACGTTTATTTTATGGCTAATATTTTCAAATCATATTAGACTTTTCCTCTAGATGATAAGTTTTTTTTTTATTTAATATAAAGAATATGTATGATAAATTATACAATTTTCAAATGGATGTAGGAAGTTTATTTGTGATATTATTTCATATGAGAGGGGCAAACTTATTTCTCAGGATTATGGATTGGGAGAATATTCAGATCAAAATTGTATTGGCATTGGAAAGTGTGCATTTGAATATCCCAAATTTTCAGATTCATATCCTAAATTAATCTATTATAGCCCTCTTTGCCAAATTCAAATATATAAGGCAATCAATTAGTATTGTTTTTCTTGCAGTTGGTGTAAATATCATATGATTGTGCTATAATATAGCACTATCAAATAGTATAATCCTATCATATGAATAATAATACCTGTAATTTTAAAATGTGACATTTACCGTAATTGTTACCTATACAATGATTGTTACTTAACATCTAAATTCAGTTCCTGAAAATCACAACATTAACTGAAACCAGAAAACCCATAGGCCTAATGTTTTCTAGAGTGCTTTCTTTTTAGTACTAGAATTGGTACTATTTAGTAATTTTTGTCATCCAATCATTACTATATTATTCAATAATAAAATGAATAAAAATATGTGATTAAAGTATAAATTTTAATTGGAAAATGTTTTATAGCAGTTATATTTTTAAAATTTATGGAAAAGATAAATTTTTTTGTAATAAAAGACACTTTAGAACTCATAGATATTATGTCCATGATTAATTTTTCTTAACATCAGTTTCCAATCATTCATTAATAAAACTGCCATTTTTGTCACATCACATATTGGTTATGTATAACAAGGTAAGTCGTTCTGTATAGGTAGAGGATAAACAAGCCAGATTAGGATCCTTAAATAATTTTTCCAAGGTAGGATTCAATCCTGGATATTCAAAATGAAAATTCGAAACAATTCCATGAAGTAAATCTGATCAATCAACCTATTGCAATATAGTTTATCATGTTGTTAGACAATATTATGGACTTGAATTAGCACTCATATAAAATGTGATTATCTGGTTTTCTACAAATAAATTATAGATTATCAAACATTTTCCATTTCTTAGGTAGAATTTATTGCCATTTCACTGCCTTAAAAATTTTAATGTTTTAATTAATTTAGTTTTTGCTCATGATATAACAGCAAAATGATGTTAAGTGAGGTGACATTAAACAAGGATCTATCATATAGCATATTGAATGTGATGATACAAAATTCATATATTGATTTTTGACAGGATGAAAAAGAAGTATTTTGCATACTTCTACATTACTTAATGATTCTTTCAAGCTTGATTTATCAATTAATGCATATATTGAAGTACATTTATATTTTGCTTCATTAAAATCTGTTCACAAATAAAATCCCTACAATTATTCAAAAATAGATTACTTATCATATATCTTGTGTATTAACAGAATTAATAAAGACAAAAAATTAATTTATAAATAATTATAGTTTGCAATAAATATTAATATGATTTGAAAATGCTATTTTATATTTTCATTTTTCATATTATGTGATTAACTTTACAGACCAGAATAGACAGATTTATTAATAATGTCTGGTCACTGCTAAGCAAGAAATGGAAAGCAAGCCAAATACCAAAAGGCAATGATACAGTGAAAGGGTTAATTGAATTAAAAGAAAAAAAAATTACAAATATTTTATACTCACAATGTTCTTTTAATTTTTCCTTGTCATAATGATATGTTTCATAATCATTCATAGTCAATTTTCTTACATCCAGGGTTAATTTTTCAAGAGTTTGCCTGAGGAGAAATGAATAGAAAATTATTCAGCATTGATATCACAATATAAGTTTCCAATAAGTAGACAGCAATTTCTATTGTTTAAGTTAATCAATTTATCAGCCTGAATATTTTTGTGTTTTATTCTGGATAGAAAATATTCTAAACCCAAACAATATTTTTATTGATTAACAAATTACTATTAATTAATCAGTAAATAAAGAGATTTTTATAAAATCTAAAAATAACAAACAACCACAATAATAATAAATTACAGAAAATCCTTGACTTCTGAAGTTGGAATGGCGAGAAGTCAAAAATGTTCAAAATTTATGTATTTCTCACTTCTAACATTTACTAGGACACTATATATTATCTTAATAAACATAAATAATACAAAATTACAAAAATTAAGCAAAAAAAAAAAAAAAAAAAAAGCTTCTCACATATCCTACCAATGGGCCAAAGACTTGAACTCATTGAACTACATTGACCAATCACAGAATTAATGGATTTCAATGTTGCAATGCTATAAGTCCTGAATTTTATCTAACTGGCAAATTTTATTCATATAGTGAACTGGATTTAGAAAATTTTAAATTTATTAAAAAACTATCCTAATCATTATTCAAACCTTACTAAGGAGATAATCACATAATCCAAATAAATCCGAAACAGCACAAACTCCCCTAATGATTAATTTTTGAATTAACTGTCAATTAATAATTAATATTTTAATTTACACTATGGTGCCACCATCTGTAGTGCCACCATAGGATTGAAAACTATCCTATTTATTTCAATGAATCTCATACTGTTTTAACATTTTAAAGTTGGAGGTTGATTTATGTATGGGTTTTAAATTTTCACCAATTTTAAATTATAAAGATGGGGGGTCAGCTTATACATAAATATATACAATATATATCATTTAAAAAGGAAATTATTATAAAATTGTTATAAAATATTTTATAGATGAAATATTACGTTAACTTATGATATTAGATTAATCAAATTTTTTTAAAATTACAAATGCAAAGATTGATATATTTTTAAGAAAATTCAAAGGCAATTTTAATTGTTTCATCTAAGATATCAGTTAAAGATATCTTTAACATTTTTCACTTAACCCTTTCGGTCCCGAATTTTTTTTGTAGAAAATAATTAATTTTCTACAAAAAACTGTAGAAAAAAATTAAT
>WUQG02033189.1:0-10955 GCA_011317285.2 Androctonus mauritanicus
ACTGGTAATGCAGTGTTTTTCTTAAACCTGACGAATGTAAAAATAAGAAACAAAATGGTGTATAGATGATACAAATGACATAAAATGAACATAGAAATTATGATTTATAACAGTAATGAAAGAAAATTATGATAAAATATGACTTAAAGGTTTTTATAACATAAATTCACATTACTGTACAGTGTACATATAGCTTACTCAACTTACGACCAAATCATGTTACGACCGGTCTGTCAGAACTGATCGTGGTCGTAAGTCGAGCACTAGCTGTAATATAAATAACTTAAACAAAATAAGATATTCTTACTGAAAATTTTAATCCTGTAAAAATTGTTAAAAAAAATATTCACATAATTCATTTATACTTATTCAGTATCCATTATTAAAACTTAACAATAATACATTATACATTGATATAAGATTTAATCTTCTTTTAAGAATTTTAAAACTTAAAAGATATTAAAATTTAATGACAGTTTCTAAGATATAGCATCATTTATCACTTGTAAATAAAAATGTAAATGTAATCTTACCAATTCTTGATAAAATTATATATACATGAAAGAAACACTTACTTTTAAATAATAAATTCAGTTATAAAAATATGATCCAGGAATGTTTTTTTGATTGTTTGTGATTAGAAATTGGACAATATGGAGTTAAGTGAAGTTATTATAATTACTGATATAAAATATTAAATTTCGAATAAAGTGTTGTCAATTTTATATATAGATTTATAAAAACTTTTGTTAAAAAAAAAAAAATTATTTTTTAAGTAATTTAAAAAATTATAATTATGTTAAAGTTTGTGAATACAGATATAATTTTTCTATTCTCACTGTTTATACTTCATTATAAGGGATTAAATGTTATTCACCATATATTCATTTTATTATTTAGTCAAATTCAAATTTAATATATTTAATATTTTTAATTGTATTTCATGATATCTATATTTTGGAAAAATGGATTTATATAATAATTTTAACAAAATATTCTTTATTATATTTTTTAAAACAATTAATATAAAAAATTCAGTATTAGGATAATCATTTTTGTTATATTTAATTCATTAGTGCCATATAGTAAACGAAAATATTTATTTTATTGTGAAAAATACCATTAAATTTAGATATTTTACTTTTCAAATAATATAACGTTGTAATAATATCTATAAATAAGTTTTTTATACTTTACTTTTTTTAATAAGACTCTAATTTATATTTTATTATATTGGATTTTAATGATTATTGAAAAATATTTGACCTTATGCATCGTCCTCTGTCAAACATTACATTTTAAAATAAGAAATAAATGATTTTTATCGAAAGAAGATATGAAAAAACTGCAAATGTTTGTGGCAAGTGACGGTGATATAAGTGCAAGTGATCTTTTAACTGATGAAGATGAAATTAAATTAAATGATTCTAGTCATTATGTGCCCTCTGCAGGTTTCGAAGATAGAATTGGAAGTACAAGTCAAAGATCTGACCTATCCATCAATCTGAAGTCTAGAAGTGAGTTCTATAGAATAATTGTTTTGCATTCAGAAGCAAACGCAGTGAAAAATGAAGATTGCAAATTAACTGTACATAATAATTTTATATATCATATATATTCTTACATAATCCTAAATATCATGTTTGACAACAAGCTGTTATGTTAAATTATATATTTTTTAATTCCGTTGAAGGGAATTCATGTTGTTGCTATTTTATATAAAGGTGTAAACTGTGAACTTTTCTTTAGGAAAACATTATTTTAATTAAAAATATAAAATATAAAATTTATTTTTTAAGTTATAAGAATAATAATAATTATAATTATAATAATGATTATAAGAGAGAATGAAAATTCTATCAGAATAAAACTATATCAAAATTTTTTAATTGTTTAATAATTTCTTAACTTTTTTACAGATTCTGTTTAAAAAATACATATTTCTTTATTTTCTTATTTTGGCAATGTATAATTTATATATTTTTTTATGTTTAAGTTGAAAAGAAATCAAGAAAGAGCACTGAACTTCAAAAACAATGTGTTTTCTAGATAAATGAATTTATTTTTCATAGAAAAATATAATTTAATCGCTCTTATTATGCTCAAGCCAATCTGTTATGAAATTAATATCAAAAATCAAAATGAAATATTTTATGATGACAGTTCAAAAAATGAAAAATTTTAAGCAAACATATCCTATGATATGATATAGTTTGTTTCAGTTGAAATCATGTAATGATTTTAAAAAATATATTCAGTATATTAAATTTAAAAATAGTAAAAAATACTCATTGATATTATTGAATTGATATTGAATTATCGTACTGGTTTAAAATGCATTTATGCTATGTGCATTGCTTAACTGAGAGCTGCTATAGATTTTAAATTATTTTTAATGTTTAAAATTGTTTATAATAATTATTATCAGTTTGGCTGATGTGACATAAAAGCATCCAATTAAACTAGAAAAGAATAAATCCGACTACAAAATAACTTTTAATAATTCAATGTATTTCATTAGATTAATTATTTTTAAAGAGTTATGTGAAAGAGCATTCATCAAATCAAATCATTTTTTGTGTTCTTATTTCTCTTTCAGTTATGAAGTGTCCTTTTATCACATAACAAATGTATTTTACTTACTATTATAAAGGATTACTTTCTCAATCTTATGAAAATAATTTATCAGTATAATAACATCTTTAATAGAAATGAAATAAGTTACTAATGATAGCTATTGTAGTATAACTTTTAAAGAGACAGCCTTAATTCTTGAATTGTGTAAATCAGTTTATGTAGATTTTTATGTTGCCTTTTCATCCAAGACTGATAAGTAGTTAACCAAACTACTGTTCATTAATCAAATGAAACTGAAAATATATTAATATTTGAAAAATAAATTTTGTAATAATAAATACAGAAACATTGTTGAAAGAATGTAAAATTATAGAAAATGAATTGTTAGTAACATAAATAGATCATGCTCTATATAATTAGTACATTCTTACGATTAAAAACAAAACAAATGATTCCTATTGGAATAATTCAAAAAAACTAATTTTTAAACTAACACTTGGAAGTAATAAATTGATGGTTTAGTGTGTTATTTCTAACATTCAAAATTACATAAATTTCCTATAGCAGAATTTATCAGATATTCTAATAGTCTAATTCAATATTTTTCAATCTCTTTTAATTGCGACACACTGCAGAAATTGCATTTTGTATTGTGACCCAAAATGTGGTATAAATCAAATACACAAACTTTATGTGAATTATTATGTTCATTTATTTGTTATTGACCACTGCTACATATTTGTTATGGATGGTGCATATTTAAGAGTAAAGAAAAATGAACCACTTTCAGAAAAGTTTTATTTTATTTGTATTTCAAATATTTTTGTAACATTTTTTTTCTGTTCATCAAGACCTATTTAATTTATTTAACCAAACTAGACCATTTTTTTAAACTATGGATCATGACCTGCTGTTTAAAAAATCTGGTCTAGCTGAGGTTTGTGGAAAATCCTGATCTAGTTGGTATAATATTGGGCATTAACTGAAAGCTCTCCGATTTGATTCCATATCAGCTCAAAATTTTATTGCAATTAACTATAATATCAACAAAACAGTTCACAGCACTACTCGGCAGTTTGAGTTCAAACAGCATTCCTTTATTAATCAAATGCAAATGTTTTCGGTGGTACTCAGCCACCCTCTTCAGGCTACAATGATTTCAAAAATGTTTTAATATCATGGAATAAATGAACATAGAACATATTAACAGCTGTTTGTTCCATGATATTAGAACATTTTTGAAATCATTGTAGTAGCTGAGTACCACCGGAAACGTTTTGCATTTGATTAATAAAGGAATGCTATTTGAACTCGAACTGCCGAGTAGTGCTGTGAATTGTTTTGTTGATATTATACTAGAGTTAAGCAGTGATTATTTAGAAATTATGCAATTAATTAGTCCAAATTATAATTAAATTATTAATTATTTAGAATAAGTCAGTTAGAATAAACTATAATTTTTAGTAATTAAAATTTAAACTAAAATTGTTCACCCTAGTAAGATTAAATTTAGACAAATATGACTTTGTATTTTTTACTTCAAATTTTTAATTAGTTATTAAAAATTGCAGTTTTTTCTTATGAGTTATTTAATTTGCTTTGATCAGCAATTATGAATTTTAATAGTTTTTTTGTATCATATTTAGTTTATTCTTTTAATAGATTCATAATAAAAAATTGTAAATGCAAGAAATTGTATTAAATATTCACTTACTTTTATTTATTAATCATAAAAATAAGTTTTTCAAATTTTATAATATATATATATTATAATGAAAAAATTAGAAATAGAATTTTAGAAAAAAATTAAGAAAAGAAAGAAAATAAGGTAAATACTGTTATCTCGTGTTATGATGATATTTAAAAATTTTTAAATAATAATCTTTTAAATTCAATAATATATTAAAATAATGTTTTCATATTATTTTAAATTGAACTCTGTTAAATTGTTATAATTGTGAAATAAATTCATTAATTTGAAAAAAAATTTGGTATTTTTCACAATGCTTTAAATAAAAATTGGCACTAAAAACATTTTAACGTACTTACTTTCAAATTTATTAATTCTTTAAAATTCACTTCATCAGATTTTATTTATATGTATCGTTTTGCTACATGTAATGAAAATTGCTTTTAACTTATTAATTAAAGTTTGTTTTTGCTTATAAAATAATTAAGTAATTTTATAAAAAACTATAATTTGTTAAAATGATTACAACTGCTCTTCTATTTATAATCATTTGAGTTATGATAATCCGATCTTATGATTTCCGTTGCAATATTCCAAACTTACTATTTTCACAGCATATTGACTAGAAATACTTTTTTCTGTTTTAATAAAAATTTACATTCAGCCGGATGGCCATGTGGTAGTCACTTATTACCTTGGAGGACTAGGTTCAATTCCAGATATTTTACATTCTCAGATACAATGAATAATGGTTATAATGAGCAATTCTTTCCACCCTTGTGATGCTCATTATAACTGACAAGGGGGAAACTATAGGATCTAGATTTGAGGATTCGAATCAAACTTGGCCAACAATTGGAGACAGGTGAGTGGTTGAAAATACTGAAAGAAATATTTGCTATTATTTGCATATAAGCCCAAATATTTATTTTTTATAATTAATATGTAACACATAATTTCCATTATATTTAATGAATTCTTTTTAATTTTGAAAATTTATAATGTTTATTTAAGAGAATATTTTGAATTTGATAAGAAATTAATAAAAATCCTAAATTTTATTTGATATAATTATTGCAATAATGGAAACAATTAAATAAATGCTTAAAAACATAAGGTATTTTTGCACCAACTGCAAATCATAAATGATAAACCAGTAGAATTTAAATGACAATTATCATCAGTAAATTTAAAACAAAATTCTATAAAATTTTGAAACATTTTTGGATGTGTATATAATCACATGCAAACTATGAATATTTTAAATAAGTTTACAAATTATGGATATGATAACTGATTGTGAATCAGTGATTGCAGTTTTAAAATGTTATTTCTTTAAAACAAATTCTACTGAATGTCATCCAGAAGCACATAATCTGAAAATTTTCTAACAGAATTTTTTCAAATTCTGAATCCAAACTGGTCTAACAGCTATACTAATGAAGTAGAATTGAAATCTAAACAAAAGCAGAGTTTATAGCCTAGAACAGGAATTCCGAATCTTTTTGGTCCCTGTACCCCCTTGGCTTTTAGTAAATTATTCGGTACAGATAATTATCTCATGCATATGTGCAAGAGATCATGCGCATATGAGGAGATGCAGATGTCACAGGGAAAGCCTCGAGGGGGGTGCCAATCTGGCAATTTCACTAGCCGTCTTGAATCTTAACTGGCATTTTGAGTATCAGTCCCTACAATGAGAAAAAAGTCTATGCGACCTCACTGGAAAATATTGATAACTATTTTTGGAATATATTAATAGCATAATATACTTAATATGCTATTCATCATACCCTTGGGGTATGGGTACCCCAAGTTGGGAATCCCTGCCCTAGAGAATGCACAACAGCAAAAATTTCTTGCAATATTTTCAACTATTTGCCTATCTCTAATTGTTGACGTAGTTTGACCCAAATCCTCATCTCTAGACCCTGTGACCTCCCTTGTGAATTTCACTGTATTTCATTCTTTTTACTATTAAAAGAGTTTTATTATTGAATATATTATTATATTAAACTATTTTATTTTTATAATATTTATTATATATTAACTATAAATACACTGTGTTCGAATACAAATACCTAATACATTAGCCAATAATTCTGCTTCAGATTATAAATGAACATGGATATTTAGAGAGGTAACTCTTATGACACAAATAACTATCACTGTTGATTATTTTTGACTTGCAATAGATAGAGGAACATCTATATATGATAGCCTTTAATGTACAATGAAGTTCTGTTTAAATCATTTAGGTTATAAGTTGGAAAAATCTTACTTTATCACTTGACCACTATCATTATTCATTAAAGCATAATATACTTAATAAACTTAAAGTTGTAGAAACCAGACATAATATAAATGCTGTCACTTTATTAGATCATTGTATATGAACTCATATATACATGAATTGCATTTATCATAGATATACGAGTCATGGCTAAGGACTCTCTATATTGCTTATTGTGTGTTTATGCAAATAGAGTAATTTTTTAATGTATGTAAAACTTGTGGCAACATTACATAAGTCAAATTTATATATTTAAATTATTATAACTATTATGGCAAAATTGAAATCATTACATACTGTATGTAGAGCCTATCTGCAAGAAAGAAGATAACTATGATAATATGATTCAATATATAATTTATATTATAATGCTATAGTTCTTACAACATTATTGATAGAAATATTATTGCTAATAATAATAACTATTGTTAGTCTAGATATGGTCATAGAATGCCTAAATGTCTGGATATGGTCACAGAAGATTGCCTCTATGATAGTGTTATTAGTATTCTTGATTTCTCAAATCACTCATACTTTGTAATAAGTGCATTTTTCCAAAAAATGTTTCAGATAAAAGTTTTATATTTTTATATAGAATTAGAATTTATAATAAAAAATAGGGATTCCCATTCAAAACTTAATTAACTTTTGAATCATTGTCAACTGGGCCAACTGTGATGAAATAAATACTATCATCTTATGCTTCTTTTGAAACCAAATAACTTTTGTCTAAGACATTTTTTCATAGAATGCATATTTTTCAAGATATTTGATTGTTCCAGAACAATTGAGATGCACTGTATATAAAATAGATTCCCAATTAGCTATTGCTAGTGGAGAAATTAATTTTCTTAGATAGTCTACAAAAAAACTTATAATTATGGACAATATGCATTTAATATTAAAAATAAAAATAAATTTCATTCATACATATATTCAAATGTTTTATTATTTATTGAAAAAGGAAATAAGAAATTATTGCAATATTTGTAATTTTTAATTTGATTCTAATTTTGATCATCGCTTACATAAGATTTAATAAACAAATCTTGAGTATTTAAAAAACTTCTAGGAGTGATGTTTAATTATCAATGATTTAAGATAAATCATTGATAATTAAACATCACTTTTCGGTTGCAAATTAACCCCCATTAATTTGCAATCCTAGATAATTGGGAGTCTATTATATGCATATATATATATGGTCCATTAACTTATATATGTATAGTTTTTGATGGTTAAATTTATAACAGAAATTTAAACATCAAAAACTTTCTTAAATCCATTAAATTAATAATTAATTTCAAATAATTTAATATATATAATTTTATTATTTAGAAATCAAAATGTAAACTTACTAAAATTATTCTCATAAAGTCTCATTATTTGTAATTTATTTGGAAAAAAAAAATTTAAAAATAACCAGTAAAGACAATGGTCAAAACTATAAATTTATCCATGTCAATATTTAACTGCATTACATTAGTTTACTCAGTGTAACAACTACTCATCAAGCACTATTCAGCAATATTATTCAAACATCTTTATTAGTTGCGAACATTTTCGGCGGTATTGCCCACCATCATCAGACTAACATCAACTTTTACAATGGAATAGTGCTTGATTAGTAGTTGTTACTATAAATTTAGTAGCAATAATTAGTTTATATTCACCAAATTTAATAGATGATAAATAATAAATAATATATCATTATAATAAAATTTAGTAAAATTCAATAAATTTAATAAATGACAAATAATCACTTTGATTATTTATCATCTATTAAATTTAAAAGATGATTATTATTTTCATATTGTTATTTTTCAAACATTATGAGATAAAAATAATTATATTTTAAATATACAGGTTTCCCTGTTTTACAAATTTTTGCCTTAAAAATCATATAAATTTTGCAGTATTTTTAAATACTACATAGATTTATATGATTTTTAATTTACAGAGGTAATTTTTGTTTTTATAATAAATAATTTTATAACTGACTGATTAATCTATCATAGTTTTATTTGAAACAATGATTATATCTTATATAATTTGTAATTCATATCTTAATAAATTTCTCTTACATACTGAATCTTCAAATTATTTTATAAAAATTTTCCATTATTCAGATACTCTAGGAAACAACACAAATGATTCCAGCACAATTTGCAGTATGGGTAACATAGGTTTGTGTTGTTTCCTAGAGTATACAGGGTTTAGCAGTATAGTAT
Source organism: Androctonus mauritanicus (assembly GCA_011317285.2). Classification (NCBI taxonomy): domain Eukaryota; kingdom Metazoa; phylum Arthropoda; class Arachnida; order Scorpiones; family Buthidae; genus Androctonus; species Androctonus mauritanicus. Next base: position 8,792 of record WUQG02033189.1, read on the forward strand.
ATTAGCATCATTATTCAGATGTTCTGTTATCAATTTAATGGTATAAATAATTGATATTTTTATGACTTGCTTTTTCTTTTCATCAATTAATAGGCTGATTATTTTCTACTCCACCAATTTGATATAATAAAAATAATTCAACCAGAAGTATAATTTTAACATATTTTATTTTCATATTTATATATTTACCATCTTATCAAATTCATTGTTTTGTTAATTAATAATAGCATCAATAAAATAGCACACTTCTTAAAAGTAATCACAATATCTAAAAGTTATACTGAGCTAGAACTGAAAACTTTAAATAGTAAGACACTATTGACAAGCATTGACGTGATTTAATGACACTGATTTGATTATTCTGAATCTGCATTTCAAACAATTTTACCAAATGTAACCAATTTTTCTCGCAAATTTCAAAAAATAAAAGCTTCCATATTGAAAATGTGACAGATTTTAAAATTTGGGATATTTACTAATACAGAATAATGTATCAAAATCCAGGACTGTCCCAGAAAATCCAGGATGAATAATCACTCTACCAATTGTGCTAAATATATTAAATTTATCGCATATGTCATTTACTTTATATTAAACCATAAAAAAATAATCATCATATACCAGTGATGGAAGATCCTGTCAATGATAATTACATCTTTCAAAAATTTTTTCAGTTGGACTAAAGATATTTAAATTTATAAAAAAATTGATTGCATATTGTTCTGGATGAATAAAATCTTTAATATGGCTATAATTATGAATAATTATAATATAAGTTATAATTATTCATAATTATAACGGTATAAGTTAAGTATATATGGCTATAATTATGAATAATTATAGCCATATATATTTTTTGATCCATATAAAATTTTGCTCCGTAACAACATTGTATTGAAAAATAACAAACCAATTTAATCTTTTAAATAAACAAATTCACTTGTATTCATTAACTTTTAATAAAATAATTATCTACATTTCCAAAAAACGAAGTACTACAGCAAATGTATTAGAGGTCTAACGTGGTATAATGTTTTCGGACTGTTTAAGTCCCTCCTCAGTACCATATATACCTAACTTATACCGTTATTATCGAACAAGTTCATATCTTGTTCAGTAGTAACGGTATAAGTTAAGTATATATGGTACTGAGAAGGGACTTAAACAATCCGAAAACATTATACTATGTTAGACCTCTAATACATTTGCTGTAGTGCTTTGTTTTTTGGAACTGTAGTTAATAAAAAAGCAAAGTGTTTAATATATGTTAAAATAATTATCACAATTAAATTATAGCTTGTTGCAGTTTGTTGTTAAATTGTTGATTATTATGTGTTTAAATATGGACAATAATGAATTTTTTATTATTATTAGTTTTTAATCCTAAATACTAGAAAATTTGATTTTAACAGAACTGTAAACTAATTTAAATATTATATAATCTAAATAAAGTTATAATAAATTGCATCTTGTTTAAATGAAAATTTTAATAATTAGAAATAATTTATTATTAAAAGAGAGAACACATACTTATAGATTTAATCTTTTGAAAAATAAATGATGAAATGAAAAAAATATAGGAAAATATGAAGAAAGAGGGAAGTGTAGCAAGTCATTAGAATTCCAAATAAAATTTATTGGCATAATGTCTGGGCTTTCTCTGTTGCCTCCAATAGAATTGACTTCTGAAGTTAACTCCAAGTTATAAATATCCCTGAAGAAGAAAGGGAAAATTTTCTTCCCAGATACTTTTCATTGCTTTATCAGAGACTTGTAGCCATTAGTTTTATATAATCCTCACTTCATCTAAGACAGCAGTGGCAAACCTTTTTAAGGGTGTATGCTAAATTTTTGTAAAAACTATCCTTCAAATGCTGATCTGAATGTTAATTTAATTAAAAACAACTTCAAGTTTTGCAAGTCCAAAATATTTTCCATTATGCTATAGATTCATCATTCTTGATCTAAGATATTGGAGCACAACAAAAAGATTTAAACACTCTGCTTTCTTATTACAAACAGTTCCAAAAACCAAAGCACTATAGCAAAATATAGATATTTCGATACTGAAGAGGGACTCGAGTAGTCCGAAAACGCTATGCCATGCTAACCCTCTACTTTTGCTATAGATATTGGAGCTCTTTCAAAAGTCATTTTTGAATTG
>WUQG02033200.1:0-30199 GCA_011317285.2 Androctonus mauritanicus
TCTATAAGTGGGGCCGCCAGATACAGAATATCCCTCGTGCGATATGGCGGCTTAAACTACCTAACCTTATTTATACAGTAGGCCTACTTTATTATCAATACCGGCTCCAAGCGTCCCGGCTCTCTGATGCAGCTTTCTACTCAGCGCCCTTACAATATTGAGTCAATGATAATAGTGAATAATTTTGGCGCCCTCCTTCCAAAGGTTCCCCGATACGGTGCATCATCAGCTTACCGGGTTAAGCCGGTCTTGTTTATTACGGTTTTGGCGATTCTAGATTATTTTTAGGGTATATATAATCGGAAAAATCGGGAAATCAACATCATCGGAATCCATTCATTCCATTAGTCTTACACTTAACTTCTGATTATTGATATGCCTTATCAATAATCAGAAGTTATTTTAAAAGAATCAATTTTCCAATGCTATTAAAGTTTTAAATATAGGAATCTATATTGCGAAAACTTTGATAAAATTATAACAATTATTTCGAAAACTTTAGAACATACTGCATTCTTAAAAAACTGTTATAATTCTTTTTATTTTTAAGTTTAATTTTAATCAAATGGAAATTTTGATAAAAACAAAAAAGTAAATTGTGCTAATTCGTAAAATGAGAAGTGAGATAAGTCATTTGGCTAAAGAAATTATAAAACATCTATTATAAATACTTCATCATAGAAATTTATCTGTATTAATTAAACTTACATAATCTGTGTATTAAAATTTTAAACATCCTCTTTAGTAGTCAGTTTAAAGATTTACGTCTTTAAATTCGATTTTATCTGCTCCCTATGACGAGGACAAGGGATTGGATTTTAGGAAGCGGGTGTTTTGTGTTGTCTCCAATGATAAGAACTAAAAGCGTAAAATTCGTGGGATGTTAATGCGTGAATGCGAAGGTTAGAGGAATGTTAGATTTTTGAGTTTCTTTATCAGATATTTCTATCTTTGAACTGGTAAATTGAAAACATTCTATTAGATTTTCTATCAGTTGAGAATATTCAGTTTGAAAAATATTTTTACAAATTTACAACCTACTACTGTATATATTATATAGATGATTATCTATACTCAGTTTACGAGATAAAAAAGAAATTACTGTTGAAAATGTCTCTACTGTTCCTATGCAATAAAACAAAATATTGACATGAGTGAATCATAATTTCGTAAAATTTTCTTAAAACTGTTCTTCAATAATATTTTAGAGAAATTTAAAAAGAAGAAAAGAAAATGAATACATTAACGTACATATCTAGCTTTTCGAAATGTACTTTTTACAATTCGAATATTAATAATTTGAAACATACCTAAAACTTTTCAAATAAGGTTTGAAAATAACTTTTCAAATAAGGTCAAATGATTTTAATAATTTAAGGTGTAATTATTAAAATCATTTATTTTATTTATTTGTATAATTAAAGTAATAAATTACTATATGAAAACCGCACTCAATTAATAAGATATTCTGACAGATAACATACGTAAATTAATTATGCAATACATTATTTTGAATATTCGGTAATTCAGTAAGGTATATGACAATAATTTTGTTCAAATTGAGCTGTGCATTCAACAACCAAAGGTGTTTCTATAGTATTTACGTTCCTTCTTCTAAATTTTATTCCAATGCCACATGTTACACTACAAGGACTCTATTCGCTCCAAGATAAATAAAAACAAGCTGCAATAAATATTTAAAAGAAATTAAGAGATTTAAAGAATTTATTAAAGTAAATTTTATATAAAATAATCTATAATTTCTTCTAGTCATTAAAATTCCAAGTATGTTCTAAGAAAATTTTACTTCGAATTAAAAAATATTATATAATAATAAAACATGTTTACAGTTATTTATAGTCTAAAATGAATTAAAACGCATTGCATTTTTAACAGTAGATTAGACTCTATCTTAACAATTAGTCGTACCACATATCATATGTGAGAGATTATTATATCATACAGTCATAACTCGACCTACATCGTTTTCGATTTTTCGTCGGATTTTGTTAATAGGAAAAAATAAAAAAGTCTACTAAAGGCTGATTCTCACAGGCGTAAAACCAGGGCTTAGCACGAAAACAAGGCCTTAGCACGAAATTTTGACATCATCAGTAGTAGTCTGACAACAGTATGACAGCATCAGCAGTAGGCCCTACAGTTGTAGCAGAAAAATTCAAAAGACTAAACATGAAATTTAATATTTGTATTATAATAAAATATTTTACATGATACCTGATCAATGTTTTAACGAGATCAACAATTTTCCTGAATAAACTTCTTTATTATCATTTATTTTTTACAGTTACCGGTATGCATTTTTAAAGGAAAAATTTTAATGATGAAAGTCATTAAATTTGATTTTATAAGATTTATAATTAACTATCTTGTATTTTAACAATGTTTCTATAGTTTTAGTATAACTGTTATATAGAATTAAAATTTAATAATTTCATAATGTGTTGTTTTATCATCAAACAACTCAATAAAGATCTTAAAAATCATGAACAAGACTCTTTTGAATATCAATTTATTTTGAAACAAATAGTAATTCAATATCCATTTCCTTCAGCTCTTTAAAATTCACTAGTTAAAAGATTTTTTTTTTAAATATAAAAATATCAATTTAATGTTGCAAAATAATTGTGGCAAAAATAGATTATTTGATTATATTGTCATTTTAAAAATGATGGAAATATTGCTTTTAATATTTTTTTCGATACAAACACTTAATGCTTATGTTCCATGTTTTGTATTTAAAAAATACAAAACAAAACTTTGTATATATATATTAGAATTAAGAAAGTAATTATACTTTAACTCTATGCCCTATTAGTGATGATGTAGGAATTCCTGAACGTGAATCGTTCAGGAACTCCTACGCATGCCTTATTCTCTAGGTAGTGTTGGTAAAACGCGATGCAAATAAGTCTGTGTATCGATGCTGATGATGTCACTTCCTGTATATTGCTGGATGCTGTGTCTTTACGCCGAACTTCAGTCTTGTTCAATTTTCTACGCTACGTACAAGAATATATTGATCACATAAAAATGAATAAAATGTGTCAAATAATTTATATAATTATTTAGAAGCTTAAAAATATTATTACCGGAGCTACTGGTTATTTATAGAAGATCTAGGTCGTTATTCAAAGAGTTTATTCGACTTACGGCGCGAGCCTTGGAACAAATTAACGACGTAACATGATTGGCATGATTGTAATTGCAAGTTCAAGCATGAAATTAAATTCAATTTCCATTTATTTACCTTTTGCATTTGCGAATGTTTAAGTAATGTTTCTACTTTGAAAAGAGATTTGCTTTAATATATCATTTCCCAAAAGCAAATATTTTGCATGATATTACAAATAAATTACGTTTGCTAATAAAAAATAACGCTTAGAAACTTTGTTATAATGGATTTAGCTTAAATTGCCATAGGAATAATATTAACATATTAAGTGCACTGTGGAGCTCACGGGCCGACGAGCGTAACTTACAGGCGTTAAGGCTAATGGCGGACAACGGCGCGCTGCGGGTACGGACGGGTAATGAGGCTAGACCAGTACACAGAGACTACGGTTTAATGAACCAATAGCTTCCTTTATTGTCCTCGAGAGAGTTCTTTACATTCTAACTCTGAGTATGTACAGAAAATCCCGACAGTGTCGTGATTGAATACCTTTCAAAGTTCAAAAGACAGTTCTCTACCGGAGTCACAATTATAGCATGATGGTGTCGACGCAAGGATGATGTTCGTCTGGTCGGCGTTGATTCTTTTCTTCTTGGCCATCGAAGATTGATGCAGATGAGGATAGTAGAGATGGGCAATGCGATGAGCGAAGACGAGCAGCGAAGCAGAAAACACGAGATACACTAAATTTCCTTGGCCGACTAATTCGACTGCCTCTGCTAACTCTCTCTAAAGTTCTCACGCCATCTTATATATCGGCTCCGGTAACATAACTTTATGCCCCCATCGAAGTAAAACTAGATCGTTATTTACAACATTTGTTCTCGCCCGACATCTGTGTTTACAATTAAACATAATTTGATTCAGTCGGGGACAAGAGACCACGGGCCGGGTTTCCGATGATCGCCTGTCACATTGCGATGTCTCTCTCTCTCTCTCCGCATTCCTTTTTTGTTCTCTCCTCTAATAAAAAAAAATGATGTTAACAAAAAAATACAGGAATTTGGAGGTGAGGAGAGACACACCATATTCGGCCCGGATTCCTGTCCCTCTCAGCACTTACTGTATTTTAAAGGTTCTTCACATTTTATATAACATTCTTCAAAACGTTCAAATCTAGTTTCATTTCCACGACAACTACTCTATATACCATATGTTTTTGTTGTGGAATAGTAATATCAATGAAAGATTCATTGCAATATCCTTCCATTTTGAAACAAACCATTAAAATAAATCGTTTGATTTTAAATAAAAATTTTTCATATTAATTTGATATCGAACGGATAAACGCTGTAGAAACAGTTTCAAATTACAGGGAAATAGCTACAAAGCTGTTGAAATACGGGCTCATAATACATAACGTCAAGATGAACTTTAATAGCAAATAACTGTTAGGCGTCAATATATCTCATTTTCAGTCGTTTCTAAACTTACCAAAGCAATTGCAAGAAGAATTTGAAGGCAAATTGATTACAGAGATTAATTGATTGAAAGAACCGGATTCAATTACAGGTCCCACATCTTCAATTTTTCAGAAGGGGCTCGTTGAAGCCCATCCTTTAAACTTCCGGTTGATCCAATCATGAGTGATGGCAGTTTGTGTTTGTAAACGTGATCGCCGCAAAAAGATTCCGGGACCAATCTTTTTTCACACTTATTGGATAGCGGAGCCCTATGATATTATACCGCTTGAGATGTTAAATACAAAACATACGAACAATAAAATCAGATTTTGTTCGTCGAATTTACGAGGAGAAGTCAAAAAGTCTTGGCCAGTAATTTTTATTTTCAAAACGGAAAGTTTGGGAGTTTATATGAGAGCTCCATTGGAATTACTGGTTTGTTTGGCATTTAATCGATAAGTGCAGATCACTCGAGATTGCAAACGCAGAGAAATGAGAGAGATAACATGGCGACTCCATTCAAATGTTTACGTTTTATGAGAAATGAGCTGTTATTCGTTTTCTGTGGGCCAAGGGTAAAACGTCAGCTGAGATTAGCCTGGAAATGGTGAATGTGTATGAGGAAGACTGTGCCAAAGAGAGAACCGTGCGTTGGTAATGTTACCAATTTCAAGAAGGTCATGTTTATTTGACGGATGAAAGACGTTCTAGTAGGCCACGATCATCCATTATTGACAACAACATCACTGTTCTGGACAACATGATCAAAGCGAACAGACGTCTGACGATCGAGGATATGGCAAAACCACTGTCGATCTCACACGGATCTGTCTTCGACATCAGTGCGAAGATGGTTTCGTATGCAACTGAACGAATTATTTCATAAGGGCATCGAAGATCTTATCCAACAGCGGGACCGCTGTATCCAGCACCTCAGTGATACGCAGAAAAATATAAAACATATTGCTGGTTCACAAGACATTTTTCCTGTTCATTCATTCCTTTAAGTTTTGAAAATAAAAATTTTCAACAACTTTTCGACTCCTCCTCGTAAATGTAACAAAAATAAAGAATTCATTACAATAAAATAAAAAAAAGAAAAAAACAGTTGAATTTGGATACCATTCCTTTTCATAATGAGACATTGTTCAAAGTTTGCTCTTCAGTAACTAAATTAAAAGTTTATTGCAATATTTGCAATGTACAGGTATACAGTATTGTATTTAACATTGCTTGTGTGCATTTAGCATACAATAGATACTTGAATTGTTCAGCAAATTGTCATGTTATTGAAGTTATTAAAATATCATTTTATATTTTTAGAATTTTATTATATAAGAATAAAGATTTGATTATGCAATTTTTGAAAACTTCTTACCTTATTTCATATTCAGTTTGGAAAGAGGCCATCAATATACACACATCAGATAAAGTTATTCTAACACAGGGGTTACCAAACTTTTTCGTACGCGGGACAATTTTCCGAAGTATTCTAAAAAAGTGTGAGTTTGCGGGCCGCACACTAAATCAAAATGATTAAGACAAATTATTACTACATTTTTATAATACTTTTATTGAGTAGGTACTTTTATTCATAATACAAGTATGCAATTAATTTTTATCAATGCAATTTTTTTATACAGTACAATAATATATTTCTTTGATTTTTAAACATTTTAAACAAAATTACCATTCGTTACAAATTACGACTTATTCGAATGGGACTTTGAAAACTACTTTTTATCTGATGATATATTCTTCATACTGGATTCAAAAGACGTTGTGTTTATTTGAAGTATCGAAAACAAATGATTATCAGTTAATTACCATCATTAGAAACAAAAAAAGTTATTAATTTTCCATAACTTATCTTATTCTAGCATCTGTAATTTTTGCTAATTAATTCATTTTGGATATCAATTATCAAATATTATTGATTAATGTAATGTAAGATTAATTCATTTTATATTATCATCAATTAATTGACCTGATGTTAATCTTTAATAAGTGTCATCATGAATTAATTTATAATTTAAATATTTTGAAAATTATCTAAGTTACATATTTAAAATTCAGTTTTTTTCTCTCTTCCTTCTTTTACAGAATTAAAATGGAAATTTTAATAAGAAGTTAAAGAAAGTATGAAGAAAATGTTATAAAAAAAAATAAATTATTTAATTCCACTTGACAAAAAAAAAAAAAAAAAAGAGAGAGACTTATTGAGAGAAACTGTTATTAACCATTCACAAAACATTCAACTTGACTGACATGAAAGATTTTTTTTTTTATGTAGGTTTTGATGGCCTCCTTAATGTTAATATACAAAATATTTAGCACTTTATTATTGAAAGAAGAAAAATAGAGAAAAATTACTTATTTAAAACAAGATTTTTCCATTTTTTTAAAGACTCAATTTTTATAGATCCTTTGCATTATTTTTATAAATAACAATAATAATAATAATAAAAAGCACATTGTGAGTGTTTTTTCACTTTTTAATTTTTCACAAAATAAAGTAATAACAGTAATGACATTCTGTAAGTAATTTAAACTGGAGGAAAAAAAAAATTTAAATATAATTTTTGTTTATGTGAATAATTATATACATTGTATATATTTATAAAAATTAATACCGAATTATAAATCAAACTTATGGAGATTATTGAGTTTTAGCAATAAAGCTGTTTGTTACTTCTTTGTTTCTTGTTTTTTTCCACCTAAAGTTATTTTGTAAACAATTTTTCGGTGTAGTTTTTTTAACTTTTGAGTTATATCACTTAATGGAATATTAACCAATTGAAAGCCCTATAATAATACTTTAAACACTCTATTTAGCGATAATTTGTGCAATTAAAATGTTTAGTTTAATTAACAATCTTATGAGTCATGATTGCAATTAAGTTTATAGGCGCAAACTAAACAGCAGATGACTGCTGATATGAGACGTTGTGTTAATTTATCAGGAGAATAAACAAACATTTACTTAGTTTCTTCATTTTTTTTTTACTTATTATTATTATCTTATCAGTTTTCACAACAGGAACACTAAATTAATGTTACTATTCATGATTCTGTTTGGAAAGCAGCATCATTAACACTATCTGTGCCGTGAGACCAATTTATCATTTTGAAGAGTCTATTTTGGATAATGTTTTTCTTTTTTTTTTTGTATTCTGTAGTTCTATATTGACTTAAAACAAGAAAGTTATTTTTGATATAATTGATTTAAACTTGTAAAAAAATAATAAATATTATAGTTAAAACTATTAAAAAACACTTAAATTTTATCTTACTTTTGTAATTTTAAAAGTTTATAAACATCACTTTTGATAACATCACAAATCTGGCAAAATCTGAATTTTTATGGCTGTTTAATGTCAAAAATAGTTTAAAATTTTAAAAAATATATTAATTTTTATGATTGAATAAGTTGATGTTTTTTATTTATTATGTTTTGAAGTAAATATTGATTTATAGAAGTGCAAAAAATAAGTGTTTGGTTATTATAAAGTTGCAAAAATATCAATCATCCCAAAAGTAATGTACAGTAAGTAGCATTAAGTTTAGAAAGGATATATCTATAAAAGATAAAAATACCTGCTAATTTAATCAAGTATATATTTTTCTGTTTAAAAGTATTTATAAAAGCTTTAAAAATTCATGTTTAGACAAGCTGAGACAGGTTTGAACACGTACAGTATGAAAACGACATTACGTTCGGTATGACGGGATATAAAACAGTTTATGAGATTTTAAAACGTTAAAACGCGAATTTTGTAGGTTCGAATTAAAAGAAAAATAATAAATTTTTGTGATTTTTGGAATTTTTAAATAAAAGTTAATGCAATTTTAGATTTTCAGTCTAATACGTACATATTTATCTGAAATATTTAATTTTCATCTAATTAAAAAAAAAAAAAATCAAACAAAAGATCAGATTTTTAAAATTCCTTTGCTCGAATGATTTAAAATTTCATATAAAAATATTTTAATTAAATGATTAAAAATATTTTTATAAGAAATATTAAATCATTCAAACAAGAGAATTTTAAAAATTAAAATTCATCAAATGCACATCTATCTATATGCAAATGATCAAAGTTTAGACATTTATAAGATGTTCTTGAAAAATTCTAATGTGAGTTTATGAAATTTTTCATAACTGATATAACTAGGAATATTATTAAAATATAATATTTGCTTATCATAGATTTAAAATTTGAATTTTGTGACTTCAAAACGATCGTTATAAACTTTGTAGCGAGAAAATGTAATTTTGACTTGAAAGCTCTGTTTAGTTATTGTAAACTATAATTAACGAAGTACGGTATTCTCATTAGAATCTTACTGTTTCACAAGCTTTGTATTAGCTTAGTTTTCCTTACGGATCAATGAATAGTCTTGGAAATGACTCGTTTGTTTAGATCTATGCAAATCCTTTTCTTCTCTTGTAAATAGATTTAGACAAGCAACTTCTATAACTTAAAGTTACTTATGCAAAGAAGTAGATAATTACAAATAATTGGAAAGAGTGTCTTTCATAAACCAAAGTACAAAATCGGTAACATCGTCATAAATCTGGAAATGATAAATTTTAATTCCATTATTAACCTTTCCAAGTTGCAATAATTATTTTTATTGTTATTTTCGAAGATATTTAATAAAATTTCGATGATGTTGATGATGATTAATAATTCCCGGGACATCCTAAATTTGAATTTGTTGTTCCACTCGTATATTTTGTACACACGTATAAAGAATCTTAATCACTTCTGAAGTTGCATTTTTAGAATATATAAGGGAAAATTCCCTATCGGAGCAGAATGAAAGATGAGGGAAGCATTTCCCTTTTCATGTGCCTTGTTCTGTATTATTTAGATAGTCTATTCTGCAGAATCATCGTCAGATTCGTTCAATGTTTCTCTTCGTTGCCACCGAAATCTCCATAGAGAAGGCTTTCCTTCCATTCGATGCTTTGTCTGCATTATCTTGACAAATGCTTTTTCTTGAAGAAACTTTTCTTTCGCTACACTACATTTCCCTACCTATTCTTTGATTTTTCCAACTCTTTTGAAAAATTTTTCTGCATTTTTTTCTCTTCACACTTTCACTTTATGTACTTTTTCGATTTTTTTTTTATTTTTTGCTCTTTCATAACTACCTTTTGCTTTATGGTGTAATCATTTGTTCAGTTTTATTTTTATTCATTTGACTTGTTATGATATTGCAATCTAGAAGGAATTTTTTTTAGTTATTTTTATATTTGTAATTGCATTTCTTTTTTTTTCTTAGGTATTTCATTAAGAAAATTATTGTGTTTTTTGTCGTTTAATCAAAGAAAAAGGATATTTAGCTAGAAATTTTAATAATTTCTCGATAATAAAAACAACATTATATGTTTATAAAATTAATGAACAAAAGCTGCTGGATGATAATTATTTTTTTCGATTTTTTTTCTTCTCTACTAATAGGATTCGAAAATTTTATTATATTCGTTCAGATAAATATTCATAGTTGAAAATTATTATAGAAATTTTATTTAATCATCGTCATTCTGTTCTTTAATTTAAATGAAGAAGACAATTTTATCCATAAATGGAAAAGTTGTAATTCTGTTTTGTCATCATTATTTCAATTCTTTCACTTCATGATTCCGAATAATGATTCTGTTTATCATTAACTGTCGTTTATTATTCTATTCATTTCTTTTAATTCTTCTCTTCTGTATAATATTCATCATCATCATCATCATCATCATCATTTAAATTTCCTCATCTGTTCTATAATGCTAATGGATCAAACAAACATCGCTTTGTAACGCATGAAATGATAATTTCATTATTACATAATTAAGATGTAAAGCGATAAATTATTTGATAATTAACCATCATTACATCAAGTAAAATCAGAATTTTAATCAAAGTAACACTTATTTTTTGATATAATATGGTTTCTATAGAATCAATATATCCACGCATTCTGAATAACCATTATAATTATTAACATGTCAAGATAGAAGAGGACCAGACTAGTCGTATAACTCGAACTCCGGATATAGAAGAATCCTAAAATATACTGTTTTATATAGAAAAACATGATACTATAGTTGACTTTAGAGGTTTCTCAAGTTCACTATAATATCATGTTTTTCTATATAAAACAGTAAATTTTGCGTTTCCTCTAGATCAGCAGTTCTCAATCTGTGGTACGCGAGACATGAGTAGTAGTACGTGTATAATCTTTATCTCCTATTTGCATACAAGGCATATTTTTGTTAGTAGTATTGAAATTTTTGAATTTTGATTTTAGTGGTACGCATTAATAAAACAAAAAAATTGAGAATCGCTACTCTTCATCCCAAAATTTGATCAATATACTCAAGAAAGTACATTGATAACAAGTAAAACTCTCTCGAGTTTTAATTATCATCAATATACTTTCTAAAGTAAACTTCATAATCTACTCGAATAGTAAACAAAATAATTTACTTATTATTTATGTTAGATATATTGTATCGACGATATATAAAATTTATGGTAGAAATCCGAAACTAATTTCTAGTATGATGTAGAAAGAATTTTTCTTTCTTTTTATAGTTTGTCTTTATGCTTCGAACCTGTGCAAGCAGTTAGGTTGCACACGATCTGATTACCTTGTCAGTCGGTTTTAGCGAAGGATAAAATTTCAAATTTATACCAAAGTAACAGGACCAATTTCGCAGATATGCAAACTGTTCCAATTCTGTCGAACCGATATTTTATTCTGCTGCAATTTGTCACATCAACTTTTTGCTTCGGAACTCTTCGTTTTGTATCGTATTCCTTGTTATTTCGTGCCTTGAATATATATATACTATATATTTATTTACTTATTTATTTTTTATTAAATCGAATATTTGAGAATTGAATATTTTCCATAACCGAACTATACTCACGTTTTTTAAATTTTAAATTTTTCGAAAAATATTTCTGCTATATATTGCCGAGATTGTTTTGTTTGTATCTCGTGATAAATGCGTGAGAATAACTGGATAAATGTTAAACGATGTGCATTAAATTTTAAGCCATAACGTACAACTGTATAAAAGGATATCGCATCAGTATCGATTGTTATTAAAAGCGTATCTGCAGCATTTCTATTTTAGAACAAGTTTCATAGATTTACTTATTGATTTATATATGGCTATGTTGCAGACTTGTTGCCAACTACAAATTGGAAAATAACTTAACAGTTCAACAAAATTTACTCAAAAATTTCCTGGTAACCGTTTTAATATTAATCATCAAAAATTGTTATATCTCTCGAGGAATATTTTTAAGAAAAAATAAATAAATAAATATCGATAGCACAGAATCGTTGGTGATAATACATTTTGAAGAAATATCAACTTTACTAGTTATATTTTTAGTAAACATTATCGATTTTTGTAAGTTGCTGCTTCAATGACCAAACAAGATTATTTTAATAGCGTATAAATTAATCAGATTTAGTGGAACATTAATCGTAATTTAGTTATGAAATTAATGTCATTTATATAATATAATATCTTAACAAAGTTTCACCAACAGACTCGAATTTTATGTCGAATGCAAAAATGTAAACAAAAGTATATTTTAATATTAATTTAACTCGAATTGTTTACGGATATATAAATAATTTTAATAAAATTATATTTATTATCTTATAAAATTTAAAAATATTGAAAAAGATTTAACTTTAAATCGTAAAATAAAAAAAAAAAAAATCAAAAGAATTAATAATAATAATAACAAAGTTTTGAACAGAAAGCGTGTAAAGTGCAGTATAAGTGTTTGCAGGTGACGTAAAATTTTATTAGAGGATTAATCTGCATTTCAACTGCTAAATTTTTATGTTTCTTTAGAAATTCTACAAATCTTTAAGTTAAAAAAGTCTTATTTCTGTTCTGGCATGTGATCAGAATAAAACTATTTATGCAATACGCTATATTAATGCGTTTATTCCATCGCTAAATTGCGTTATTCAATCGTTCGAACTTACGTGTACTTTATTGCAAATAATAATAATTAAAAAGAAAAACCAAAAATTCGATAATAATTTGATCTTTTATAAAGCAAATCTTTAATTATTCTCTATATAACTAAAAGGACTACAATAATTCATTCTGTCTGAAACAGGTAGAGAGAATTTCTGTTTGTGACAGTAAATTAACCAAATACTTACAACAAGAATTAATTGATTATTCTTGGATAATAAATATCTTTTGAAATTTTATTTTTATTATCGTTTTCTACAATTGCAAAAATCAAAATTTTCTAATTTCTTCATGAATTTTCGGACATTTACTCTATCTAAAAACGTATAACGATGCGAAGTCGAAGGTTTTTATTTTTAGATCAATTTTATGATTGCTCTTTGAATTTAAATTTTTTAATACAAAATATTCCCAGAAGATTGGCAAATTTTTACTTTAATTTATCTATGTTTTACATCGATGTGTAATCAGTGATTGATGGGAAAAAAAAAAGGTTGAAATATCGAGATTTTAGATAACATTTGCTACACACTGGCATTTTCATCATCATACTTTTTTTATGTGCTTTTTTTATAGTTAAGTTAATAAATTTTCTAGCTTTATTGATATTTGTTCTCTTTTACCGTTCCCTAAATAATATCTATAAAAAAAAAAATTAAATTTGCTTTTTTTTTTCTACTTGATAAGCGAGTCAAAAATATCTTTTTGAATGTCTTCAAACGATTTCGCGAGTATTTTTTTTTTACAGTTTCGTATACTTAAAAATAAATCAATCTTTTGAAGATTTCGATGGAAACTATTAAAATAACTCTCGATTTTTTTTTTAATAATAATAAATATTTGCATATAAAAATCTGTCTAAAGTTATGTGGTTTGAAAGGTAAAGATGGCTGGCTATTCATCTCTTTGGATTAATTAAAATGTCGTCGCTAATTTATAACAATAAACTGATCAGAAAATTAGACTTGATCTGATAATTGCTCTCACAGCAATTGAAAACTTAATGAAACTCCAGAAACTGCCTTATCTTTTTACCTGATAAAGAGCAAATTAGTGGAAACACACAACCACATTAAATCTAAATCGTACTGATGATCTACCGCTCCGACTGCTTGTGTCTGTAACCTGGCTCCCTAATGATTTGTATATCAGTGATATCAAGCACGTGTTATCTATTCAGACTGCTACTACACAAACGGTTGATTAAAATGTGCTACATTAGCATCACCAGAGCGGCAAATCATCACTAATTCCTAAATGTTTATAGTTTTGTATTATTTATTCAACTTTTTAAACTTATTGAATTATTTCTTTTCTGTTTTCTTAAGAAGGTAGCATTCTTGCAAAGGAAATCAAAAATCCTCTTCCACTTTAGGACAACAAATTACATAGATTAAATCAGCCCAATGCGTTGTAAAATGATCAAAACCCTTTGGCTACTGCGATTTTTTACATTTTTATTACTGATTTACATGATTAAATGATTATTTTCGAAAGAAAACTTCAACATCACTCAGTGAATTGATGCACCACTTTAAAAAAAATCAAAATTCTCTAGAGGAAAACAAATTCAATATCAAAAATTGATCAAAACGTAACTAGTCGATGAATAACGATTTAAACTACTACAGTATACTGTGCATTACTATAAGGGCATAACTTCTGGTTGTAATTAATTCCTAACATATCATTAATTATAACATTGTGAATTTAATAACAACTGAGAATTATAATGATAATTTATTATAATGATTACTATCAGAACGTCCTTTTGTGGTCTTTCTGATGATCTTGATTTTTCACATTTGGATTCTTTTTTTTTATATGCACGATTGAGTATGAACTTCATAACTGAATGGTATTCATATTTAAACATTCAAAATAAAAAAAAATCTTATGTATGTTATAAAAAAATTACCATCCTTGTGGACATTGTAGATCTTTTAATGTTAAACCGATAGATTTGTCGCTCCATAAATTTTCTAAATTGCTAAAACAATAAAAAAAAGCACTTTATAGTGAAATTTTACGGATGTTTACTAACTTAGATTGAAGTTTGATAGTTTCAAAAATAGGTTAATCAACTTACACTTTACAATATCATTAATTGAACTGCTATTATTATTATGGACGATGAACGTCACATGCTTTTAAATTAATTGATTTATGTTTTAAAAGGTTGAAGATCTTCCTGTTGGCGACTGTAAAGAAGATAAAAGCTAAATAATTAGAAAAGATATACGGTTTCTGAGATTTTTAAATAATTCCTGATTATGTAAAACGTGTTTTTAATATATGTTATCAATAATAGCGGATTGCAGAGTAATCCTATATACATAACTTAATGTGTAAAAAAAAAAAAAATGAAAGCTCGGATGAATGTAGAATTTGAATTTCATAAAATTCGCTTAAGAAACCTTTCATAAGAGAGAAGAAGAAAAGATAATTTAGCTAATACATAAAGCGATTCTTTGCAAAGTAATAAAACTATCGCACTTGAATTCAAAAGTTTATAAAAGCGAGTAATCAAATTAATCTCTGTTAAAGTCGATTGATTTTAACATTTTCCTTCATCTTCTCGCACTTCTTTAAACAAGAAAGTGTTTTCTAAGACGTAAATTTTCATTAAAACAGGCATAAAGTTCTTCATTTTAAATACCAAGAGGTTTGCTAGTTCAGGAATTTTAAATAACGAAATTCAATTTAGCAATTTTTTTTGTATAAATTAAATTATTATTATTATTATTATTATTGTTTTTTTTCCTTCTTCTAAAACTTTAGTACTGGGTCACAGCAGTAAAGGTGAAAAATAAAACAATTTAGACTGAATTATAACGCAATTCTTTTTTCACTTTTTATTAAAGATTCCATTGGAAAAGCACTTGACAACGACTCAAGCAGAATTGCCATTCATGACACTTTCGACATTTTCTGCAGAGAGAACTCTATTGATTGTAGAAATCATTCAGAGAGAGAAAAGGTGCTTCAATTTTTCGAATAATCCAGGAGGAGAATTGACTGATAATAGAAAGTTGTTGATCTTCTTTCGTGTCAATGTCAACTACAGACGAAAGAATAAATGTATATACGAAAGAAAAAAAATAACCAAATAAAATTATTAGTGCACAGAATTAACATTTAAAAAATATCGCAAAATCAAAAATTATATCACACATTAATCACGTAAAAATATATTATATATATAATTTTTAAATTTAGAAGAGTTAGAATATAAAATCTTTAACACTCTTGTAAGGAAGGAAGTCATTTTTGATGTCTGTGATGGACCTGAAGTTTATCTAACTTTTATTCTTGGTTGGATTCTCTCCAAAATCGTGTTAAGAAAACGGAGAAACAAAATGTAGAAATTGTGTCCAATTCTCAAATTTTGGATTTTAGCCTGAGGATGATTTGGGTAAGTGCCTAACTCTTCTAAAATCAATGTTATTTACCTGTTTTTTCTTTCTTTCATTACATAAAAGAAAGAAGTGGATTGAGATGATTTATATTGAAGAAAAATATAATCAATTTGAATTTCCTTGATGAAACATGTTGACTTTATCAATTTATAACTTTTTTTTTCCCTCCTGTAACAATCTTTGTACACAATCAAGAAAGTTTTGCAAGATACGGTATCATTGTTTTAACACTGGTAGTTCTTCTTTTATTGGCACATAAACAACAAACTAATTTTATTTTATCTTCATCCATAATATGAAAGCAAATAAATCTGGAATTGTAGTTTGTTTTTTTTCCCCTCCGTGACGAAAGAAGAAAAACTAACATGTATTAATCTGTTGTAAAAAAAAAAAAATACATAAAACTGAAATTTCTAAAATTAAAAGATCTTCTTTATCATGCAGTAAAAATCCGTTATGATCTTCACGGCAAATTAATCATGTTTAATATAATTATAATGAGAGAGATAAATTAAATCACATTAATTAATGAAAATAATTTTCATTAATTGGCACTTAATTAAAATTTAAACTGTTTACTGTTATTTCTTATGTGTAATATTTACGTTGCTTTAAATAATGCAAAATTAGCGATTAAAATGTTTAAATTTGCTTAAGATGATCTTTAAATGATGAATATTTTTTTCCTAATATTTTTTGAAAAGAAATAAACGTTTATAAATAACAAAAGTTATTAAGTACAGTATAAGTTATAAAAAATGGTTGTAGAAAGCAATTTTTAATGTTGTCCTCCTAGATTAAAAAATGATGATAAACATAAGTAATGTTGTGACTAGCATATGATGTTCTGGTAGGAGTATAATTAATCAAAGCTAAATAAATGAAAAAGCTCTTGTTAATGTTTATACATCTTGTCAACATCAGTACATTGTTTGTCCTAATTAATTTTTCTTTTTTTTTGGATCGTACATGATTATTATAGAAAAAAAAACAACAAGAGTTATAATGCTATCAAACATTTTAGCATTAAAAATGTAGATACTTATAAGTCATAAATACTTTAGAATGATTGAACAGGCGGAACCAGGTGTAGTTACTGAAAAATGTTATCCAGAGTAAGTTTCCAGCTTTCTATTTTTAAAACATTACTACTTCAGCTGTATTTGGCATCGCTATCAAAGAAAAAGATCATCAGCCTTCTATTATCAATCAAGAGCTTTGAAGAATGCAATACCTCCTCCTCCTCCTCCTGCTTTATTCGAAGTATTTCAGTACTTCTTCATGGTGACTTCAGAATCAATTGGTTCTTTAGATGCAGAATATGTCGAAACTATCACGAATGACAGTTCTTCAGGATGCTAAATAATACAATGATTCGATAATGTTCGATCTTATTATCGAATTCAAAGTTTTTGACTGTAACTGCAATAATTCTGTTTAAGTTATAATGAGACACTTGGCATGTTTCGTTTAAAATGGCTGATAAAAATACTTACAACTTAAATAGAGAGAAAAAAAATATTTTTTTTTAGTTCTGATAATATAATTAGAGTCGAAACTACTTTGTATAGTACTTTCGACATAAGTTAATATAATTGCAAATAATTTATTATTATTTAATTTCCATTAACTTGTCCTTTTCATTCAATTCATTTCCTTTCCTGTAATTTTGAGTATTACATAATTGAAATATTTTTACGTAGTGCTTTCAACTCATGTTAATGTCATTATAAATAATGCAATTAGAATAATTTGCTATTGTTTAATTTGCATTAACTTGTAATTTCGTTATTTCGAGTCGAAAGCGCTATATAATTAAAATACTTTTCATGGTGCTTTCGACTCGAGTTAACGTCATTATGAATAACGCAATTAAAATAAATTTACTATTGTTTAATTGACATTAACTTGTAATTGATTTATTTCGTTTTCGTTATTTCGAATTGAGAGCAATATATAGATGAAAATACTTTTCATAGTGCTTTCGACTCAAGTTAATGTCATTATGAATAATGCAATTAACATAATTTACTATTGTTTAATTTGCATTAACTTGTTGGTTTATTTCGAGTCGAAAACATTATATAATTGAAATATTTTTCATGATGCTTTCACCTCAAGTTAATGATCATTAGTAAATTATTTTCATTTACTAATGATCATTAACTATAATGATCGTTTTATAATGGCATTAACTTGAGTTGAAAAGAAAAGTATACAAAGTAATATAAAGTACATATGATAATTTTAAGGTATTTAAATTATATAATGCTTTCGACTCGAAATAACGAAACGAAATAAATCAATTACAAGTTAATGGAAATTAAATATAATAATAAATTATTTTAATTGCAATATTTATATTGCTTAATTGATATTAACTTGTAATTGATTTATTTCGTTTTCGTTATTTCGAGTTGAAAGCAATATATAGTCGAAAATACTTTGCGCAGTGCTTTCGACTCAAATTTTATTGTAAATACAAATAGTTTAATTTTGTTTAATTTGCAACTGATTTATTTCATTTTCTGCTTTTTCTCATGGAAGTATTACAATCTATAGTTGAAGATACTTTATATAGTACTTTTGACTCGAAATCAATTGAAAATTAAGTTTTCTTTTATTCAGTTTTTAGAAATATTTTAAGATATGATAATTTTATTGTTTCTGTAAAGAAAAGTTGAATATTTTTGAAATTTCTTATCATTTACATAATTTTGAAACTATATAATGCATCAATAAACCGTTTTCTCGTAATAAAATAAGATCGATGGAAAAAGTATGTAAAAAAAAAATTATACCAAAATCCTGACAGAGTTAAAGATTTATAAACGTTTCGGGATCATAAAGAAATTAGTATAAACGTTTCTTTATTATATATATAAATAAATAAGAATGTTTATAAAGTACATTGCTTGAATATTAACATTTCAACGTTCTTTCTCTATCCTGAATCCAATTAACTGTTAACATCATTCCTTCTTTCAAGACTTCCAAATGTAATGGGATTCCTCTCTCTCGCTTTCTCGTTTTCCTAACAATAAAGATCAAAACAATTGGCGTTCCAAGTTTAAACAACATAGAACACGTTCAGTTCTTCGCTACATTTGCTTTTACGTGTTATCACATCAATCTGTATAAATTTCCTCATTGCATTCTACTATATTGTATGTAATCTTGGTAGTCGTTCTGGCAGAAGAGCTACTGCTTCTAAAATCGCAAAAATGGTGAAAATGTAAGCAATTCACTGGATAATTTAACGATTTAAGAATAAATTGTTTATAGAACACAATTTATAAAAGCATTGTCCATAATACAAGTCCATATTGACTCATATAATTTCCATAAATATAGGATAAGATAAAGTTATTAATTTATTATCATCTAATTAATACAAATCAAATTCGATATTAATTAATTGATTAATTGAAGTCGTTGCTGTTTATATTAATTTAAAATCTATTTAATTATTACTATTATTTACAATAATAAATGAGATAAAGTAATCAGTTATGGAAGATTAAAATTATCGAATTAATTAAAACATCGATTAAAAATCGATTTTTTTTTCTTTATAAAATGAAAATTCTTATAAAGTTGATAAGGAATACTATAACCGGATAATGCTCGAACTTATTCTATATTTTTGAAGGATAAGTATGACAAGTCCATCCATATCGTGTCTCATGCATGATTTGCAGAGCATAGCAAATGAAAACGTTGGATAAAATCTGTCAATCATTCTCTTTACTCAACTTTTAATGTTATTACTTTGTTTTTCTTCCATAAATCGGATTATTTTAATGAGATATATTATTCTAAATTAAAGATGGAAATGCAAGAAATCGAGAAAAATCAGGCGAAAGTTATCAAAATTGTTTCCATAAAAAACCATTACACATTTTCGAATATAGAAAAAAAAAGATCATTTGAATATATTTGATGTTGAGAGAAAATATGAAAACTTTAACATCATTAAAGTGCAACCAAAAAAAGAAAAAAGATAAATGTCGTTAATACATATGCATTAAATAACTCTTTAAGGAATTCATCACTTTAAATTTATTAAAAAGACTTAATAGCTTATCTTGAGCATATTTTTTATGCATTTAAAATATTTTTAAATATGTTTAATTTATTTTTAAATCTGTTAATATTTCTTGCGTAAAAATGAAAAGATGATGATAAGAAAAAAAAATAATTAATCGAATGCGTTTTAAACTTATGAAATTTCCGAATTGAAAGAAGGTTTTATAAGACGAGCGTGCTGTCTGTTCGCATGTCTGTCACCCATTAATAACTTCTGAACTAATTGGTAGATTTTCACAAAATTTGATAAAGATATTCTTCCATTAGTTGCCTCATCATTTAACCTAGTTTCAACCATTAAAAAAAAAAAAAAAATGGTGGATATTCAAACTTCGGACATATTCTCTTAAATATATCCCGAATTAATTATTGGATTTTTGTCAAATTTATCAGAGAAGTCAAGTGGTTGAAGATGATCTCAATAGCATATCAATCAACCCATTATCTTCAACTATTTAACGGTGGATGCTCAAACTTTTAAAGTTTCTCCTTAATAAATTTTGAACTATTTGATTGCATTTTATGAATTTCGAGAGGATGGTCAAGCACATTAATGTCAAATTTGAGATTAATTAAATCTGTAGATTCTTCCGTTTAAACATGGCGGGCGTTCAAACATCTGAGATCTATTTTTATGTTGTTTAATATAGAGATTTGCCATTAAGTATTATGTTTGATGGAATATATTTTAATCTTATAAATATAATCATTCCAAAATAAAGAACACATTCCGAAAATAGAAAAATAATTCCTTCAAGAATTTCTTGTTTTAATAATTAAATGTTTCGTGTGATGATGCTTTATCTTCTTTTTTTTTTCTTTTTCTGGGAACGATTGAAAGATTTATACAGAACTGGTAAATAACTTTATTACTGGAAAGATTAAAAGTAATGTTTCTCTTCTAATTAGGAAAATCTTCTTACCAAACACTAATTGAAAAATATAAATAGTTTAAGAGTCAATTAGTCACAATAATTAATAAAAGAATGAGATTATACATAATCCATGCTATAATTATGAATAAATCAATGGTTTTTGTTAAAGCGAAACAATAGTTCAGAGTATAAATGCAAAGGATTTTCTTTTTTATGTATATAAAAAGTGATAGAATCTGTGCCTAGTAATAATTGAAGTATTTTGATTTATGGCGGCTTTGTTTCTTTCTTTATATATATATATATGTACGTATACAGTATAGTTTTTAAAGAATCCGTGAAAGTTTTTCACCATGCACCATCTGCGATTTCTTTTACTCATTTTTTTATGTGGCACAAAATGAAGAAAATGCAATATTCAGATGAAAAGTAGATGCATAAATCTATTTGAAACCTTTCTGGTTACTTTAGACATCTTTTGCCATTTTATAATATTTTAGGGATTCGATTCTAGGAAATACTTTTATTTATACTCTTTTTTTTTGATACGTGCGGATGAAAGAATGAGGAATGTCTTCCATTTGCATCTAATCTTTGCTTTTTCTTTAACTGGCTTCATTTTTATCTGATAATATCAACAG
This sequence comes from Androctonus mauritanicus, assembly GCA_011317285.2. Taxonomy (NCBI): domain Eukaryota; kingdom Metazoa; phylum Arthropoda; class Arachnida; order Scorpiones; family Buthidae; genus Androctonus; species Androctonus mauritanicus. The sequence goes on from WUQG02033200.1 coordinate 21,635, forward strand.
GGTATGCAGGTTTCATTTTTTTTTCGAGTGTTTTTATTGTATTGTAGAATTATTTTTAATCTTTTAAATAATTCTGAGTAGTCTGTTTTGCATTAAAAAGGCTTTTTAATGTTTATAAGATTTAAAGAAATAAGCGATCGTTAAAAATAGAAAGAAGAATTTGTAGTTCACTTTATCTCTGAAAATATTAATTGTCTGAACTTTTTAACATTTAATTCCTTTTTTTTAATTCTTGAAGAATTTAAATAAGTTCTAATTTATTTGAGTTAACTTTAAATCTAAAAAAAAAAAAAAAATCAAACAGGTAAGTGATTAATAACCCACAAGAAAACAACTAAAAATGAATAGAACTCTCATTAAAATTTTGCAAAAAGAAATCCTCAATATTTCTTAAAAGTTGATAAAGGTGTACATAATTAATTAATCCTTTAATTCTTTAAAAGCTCAATAAAGTGAAATCTCTGTACATTTAAAAAATTAATCAAACATCGAAATAACCATTAAAATAAGAGAAAAACGGAAATCTTTGTAGGATTAAATCCTTCCATAATTTAAAAATGTCTTAAGTGTCTATTGATGTAAAGAAAATAATGATAAAAACAATTTTTTATTATCTGCCAAGTGCTGCATTGCATTTTTTTTTTTTTTTTTTTTTTTTTTGTATTAAAACTTGATAGATAATTCTCATAAGAATTATATACATTAAAAGGGTTACATTCTTTCGAACGTAAATAGAGAGGTAAATTTTTGAAAGTGCAGTTTTAAAACAGACGAATGTACTTTATAGAATGGACTGAACTGTTTCTCAATGTCAAGTGTACCTGTCGGTGATAGATTGGATCCATTATGGACGTTTAGATACTTTGATCGTTTACTTTGCCGTAATTGTTCCATACTACGTCTATCAATCTACTTCTAACCTTGATTTATTTTTCTTTCCACTCTTGATAAATTCGTTTAAGATTTCTATCAATTGTATACTGTATTAAAGAATATTCAAGACGTTAGATAATTCTTAAACTTGCAAGTTCTTTTTTTCCATCTCAAGTTTTCGTAGTAATAACTTCGTTAGTTGTTTTAGTACATTTATCAAATTTCTACATTTCAACTAAATTGTATTACTTAAACAGGCTTCACTAACTTTCTATTTCTTTGCTTTACATTTGCTCATTTAATTTTTTCTTTATTTTTTCCTGACTTTCGCAATTTAATTTTTTAGCTTAGTTTCCTAAGAAAGAGCGTAACTTATAAGATCACCATATTGACTGTCTACGTGTCCTCGACTGATAACCTTTTAACTCGAGCTGATGTTTCCCTTCATATATACGTGATAACCTTTTAACTAATTATTGTATTTTAATTAAATTTAGCTGAAAAATCAAGTCATAGAATGTGCTTTTAATGTCGATGACGGACTAAGTAATTAATTATTTTTAATACAATTTTAAAACGGCGGACATTTTAAACTTTAGAAGCTTTTTCATTAGCTAGCTTAAAAGCTAGTGTTTAGTAATCAAGCCATTAAAATTGACTTTGATATAATAATAACTAATCCTGTAGTTTAATCCAATTCAAAATGGCGCAGATCCAAACTTATGAGGTTTCCCTATTATAAATGTTGAATTTATCGGTAGATATTTATAAATATTCAACATAGAGATTATACTGATAGGACACCATATTAGACATTCCAAGTGGTTTACTAATATAATATAAGGAAAAATGAATAGCAAACACCCTAGAGAAAGACAAGAAACAGATTCATGGACAACATAACGAACAGAGAGAGATATGTGACTCAGTGGTGTACCAAGGGGGCGGAGGGGGGACCGCCCCCGGCCTCTGATCAGGGAGACCTCTGAAGAATCTTAAGTTTTAAGTATATGTACCCATATATAGAAATATAAAAAAGGGACTTATAAAAAAGGGGGAAGGGACTTCTGGAAGGATGATTACGTATAAATGTGCCGTGTTTATGTTTACAAGTTTATGTCAGAAGCGCTGATGCTATAATTTTATAAGATATGAGCAGTTTTCTACCGCTCTAGCCATGCGTCCGCCCTCATGCAGCAGCCGGTGGTAGATACGGCTCTACATGCAGAAAGTAGGTGGGTAAGCGTGTGTCAAAATACTATTACAAACTAAACAGGTTTAATAAATTTTCCCTAGATTTAAGGAAAAGTTGCACAATTTGGCAACACTGCCTTTGAGGTTGCCAAAACAACACCCAGAGGCGAAGTCTCAACTCTCTAGGACTTAAAATAAACCGAGTTATCCTTTTAGCTCCACAAAACATCCCCTATAGAATGTCAATTAGGGGAATTAGGGGGGCCCCAGGGAGATTTCCGCCCTGGGTCTCGATAGTTATAGTTCCGCCGCTGATGTGACTATTAAAAATATTTCATATCCACCTAAGTTATTAACAAGAAGCCATGCTGCTCATCAACCTTCTGGTGGAGGAGAGGAAGAAGAAGAAGAGATTTTGATGATATACATTTTAATTCTATATCTTTACTCATTCTAAAATAGAAGGCACGACGAGAAAGTAGGCAACTGGTTCTTTTCAGAACAGTTTGTTCTATTTTTGTGTGTAGCTGATATTCTTGCAGCTGATCATTAAAATGATCAATAGATTAAAAAATGACTATATTGTATTTAATACTTTTAATAATAGTAGTTTTATTATTAATAAGTTAATTGAATAGTTATGTTTAAAATCTAACCGATAGATGGCACGATGAGTTATTTTACATCCAACACAGTATGTAATTATCATGCACAAATTGTATTATAACTCTGCATATTGTGTGATTTAGGCCAACGCAATCTCATCTCCTTTAAGTAAATATTGTTGTTAGTAATTACTCTTTATATATATATATATATTAATTTAAAAATGAACTCATGAATTTTTGATTCACTAAATCTTCTTTGCTTGCGCGAAGTTGTTTTAATATTATATATACAAGCCAAAAAAACTCTTGAAAAAATTTTTGCAATTATTTAATTTTTTTTTAAATAAAACTTTTAACAAAATTAGCTTTAACGATGAGAATTGGATATGATTTTCTTTATAGTTTTTTTTTAAAAAAAAAAGTATTGTCAAAATTTATGGGTTTTCTTCGTTTTACTTTTTTTAGATTCTTCTTTAGTAGATGAATTTTTTTTTCTTTTCTTAAATATTCGTTCTAGAATTTTTTTTTTCCTTGATTTGTTAAAATTTCTTTTAGGTTTTACTTATTTTTCGTTTCTTTTTCGTCATTTTTATAAGTGTAATTTTAGAATTTTTTTTTTTTTTTTTTTTTTTAGTGAAAAGATTCACGTCTTTCCACTTAATGAAATAATTTTTAGCCCAATTTAATTTATTTAATTAATGCCATATTATGGAATTAATTAAATAATTTCAACTACAATTTTAATAACTAAGCAGAATTAAATAGCAGTGATTACGTCTAATTAATATAATAGTTTTTATTAAAATTAAAAATTTCAACTACCTTTCTTTCTCTCTTTTTTTTTTTTTTTTGTTATAATTATATATTTTTGGCATTCTAAAAAAAAAAAAAAACTTTAATAAGCTACTTCATACATTAATTATATTTAATAGTTAATTTTGTTAATTTACAACTTTATTCTATAAAAACAAAAAGTGTTTAAATTTTTAAAGAAGTGCAAATTTTTTATTATCAATTAAACCGAGAATATTATTAATTCTGATTTTTTTCCTCGCATTTTTATGATTAATTATTTAAAAATAAAATTCAAATATTCGATAAAAATAAAAAAATAAAAAATTAAACGTATTTATGTCATTACCATTAACGCCATCTGTATGACTAAAACTGATAAAATATCAACGATCTTTGTAAAATATACAGTGGACTCCCGCATAACGCGGGGGGATAATTCCGCGTTATAGGAAATCGCCTTATACGAGATACGAATTATCGGACGATTTTATGCAAATTTAAACTTGTATCTCCGAATTCCAACACTGATCGCGTATCGCTAATGAGATGTGCGTTAGTTTCAAATATAATTTTATTGTGTGCAGAATGTTAATTAACTTATTTTAAAGAAGATTTCTTTTAATAAAAGAAAAAAAAAAACAAAACAGAATACAGATAACTAAATTTTAAAAAATATTATATACAAGTAGACGGCGTATAACACGGATTCCGAAAATGCGGATTCGTATAAGTTGACGAAAAAGTAGTTAAAGTTGTCATGGAAACGAAATAAATTTCTGTTTCCATGACAACTTTAATTCCTTTTGATCAAATATCGTTTGGTTCAACCAAAGTTCGTTTGGTTTTAATTACTATCAACGGAGATTATTCTACGCGTTATGCGGGACTGTTTATAGCATTATATGAGTACTAATCGCAATTTTTTCGTCGCATTATACGAATTCGTGTTACAGGAGAGTGCGTTATACGGAAGTTTACTGTTTGCTGGTATGCAGTATATAATGCAAGTTGGCGAAACTATTATATTATAATTTATAAAAGAATAATAAGAGATTCAAATGATATTTAGTAAGTATTATGATTCAGTTCTTTCTCTGAGTAAACGCTTTAGTTAATATGTATTCTCTCTGTTGTGATTTGATTATTCTGTGCTAACATTCGAGTGCTATATATTCTGTACATTAACAAATATATGTAGGTTTAAGTAAATATTGCTGATTAGATCGCATATGAATAAATATACTCTATTTAAATTTATAGAAAAGATGTGAAATTATATGATGTTTATATACTTTAATACATTTTTCTGCTGTTGGACAATGCAATGCTTTGTATGTTGCTATAACAGAAATTTGAAATACAATTAGAAAATATAAAAAGAAATTTGCAATTGAATTTATTATACGCATTTAAAAGATTATAAAACGTTCTAACAAACAAAAATGATGATATACAATATATAAAAAAATAAAAATGCACAAAACGTAATTCAATAAAATTTTTCTCTTCGTGTTATTTTTATATATCTTTTATATATAAATTTGAATATAATTTCATAAACTTTGGATATTTAGCAAATTTTCTTCTATTGATATTGAAATATAAGAAAATTCATATGTAAATTTATACTTCCTTGTATTGATTTTGTAACTTTCGTGTGTAGATTTATGTTTTCTTTATCGATATATATATCTATCGTATACAGGAGTTTATACTTTCTTGTATTGATATTGGAACTTTCCTGTGTAAGTTGATACTTCTTGATTTGATACTGTAACTTACATATTAAATTTATATTTTTTCGTGTTGATATTGTGATTTTCATGTGTAAGTTAATATATATTTTTTTTAATTTTATATTAAAAAATATTAACTTACACACATTTAAAAAATATTAGTAAGGAAACATAAACTTACGTAATATTTTTTAATACGTGTAAGTTAATATTTTTAATCAATGTAAGGAATTAAATATTTTTTACATTTTTTTAATATGTGTAACTTAATATTTTTTATTAATACAAGGAAACATAAACTTACGTATGCAAGTTTATGTTTTCTTCTATTGATATTGTAACTTTCATGTGTGAATTAGTAATTTTTTGATTTGATATTGTAACTTACACATTACATTTATGTTTTCTTGTGTTGATATTGTGATTTTCATGTGTAGATTTATGTTTCTTTATATTGATTTTGTGATTTTCATGTTCAAGTTAATATATTCTTAATTTTATATTGTAACTTACATATGTAAGTTTATGTTTCCTTTTGTTGATTTTGTAACCTTCATGTGTAGATTTATGTTTTCTTTATTGATATTTATCTTCCATACGTAGGGGGTTTATGTTTCCTTGTATCGATATTTTAACTTTCATGTGTATCTTTATGTTTCTTTTATTGACATAGTAACTTTTATTTGCAAGGTTTATTTTCTTATATTGTATTGATACCGACTCTTTTATGCCTAACTGTGTCCTTTGTTTATTGATTTTTCTAACTTTCGAGGATATTCTATTGGTTCGCTTCTAATTTTTTTGTAGTGCGGAATGTCTTTTGACAAAATACGATTTTATTTAATTAATGAAAAAAAGAAAAAAATGATGTTGTTTAAACATTTTCATACGTTTTTTCATCTTGGATTATATTATTAGTTTTGTCTTTTTTTAATTTATTTCATTAATTAAATACATTTCCTTTACAATTTTTGAAAGAAAACTGTTATAAAAGGTGCACATTTCTCTTAAATATGACGTTTTTGGGCCTATATTTATGGGAACTTTTTCATTATTTTGATACGTGATGATTTTATCTCAACCATTACGAGATGTCCTGTATATATAAGTATATATGTTTCATTATTTAAAAACTAATTTTGCATTGCTCATAATGAAGTTTTTTTTAATAAAACATATCCTGCAATTGCATCGACAGAAAATAAATGACAGAAAAAAAGAAAATTTCAAAACATCGTCGGATGCCAAGTTACAGTTTTGGAGTCGTTTACTGGAGCGAAAATTATTGAGGAGTGATTTGAGACATGCTTCTGTCTTCAATATCGATAAAAGCAATACCGGAATAACACAATTTGAATAATGCAATCACATACAAAAAACAAAAAAAGAAGTAAGAGAATAACAGATTTGAAATAAAAAGTGAAGTTAAAAAAGTTATTTTGATGCAAATGAGAAAGATGTAACTACATGATTGAAAATACAGAAAATAAAAGTTGCGAAATTCGTTTTTTTTTTTTTTTTTCCTTTTCATCTTTTCCTGTCGCAACTATATTTATTAGAGATTTGGAGAAATTTTTCTATTTTCTTTGAGATTAACGGGTAAGTTATATCTAAAGTAAAATAAATGTGTTTTGTCAGTTTCGATAAGAAAAACTGATAAAAGAAAATCATACAAAAAATTGTGATGATTACCGCGTAAGAATGTGATTATCCAATAAATTCTATCAATTTTGATTTATTTTATGTTGTTTGTAATCGAAAATTGTAACATTTTTACCTTATAACTTCTGTCAGTTATTGATAATTCGATACAAAACCAGAAAGTCTTCCAAAGGAGGTGGGAAAAAGCCGAGTCAGACAACAAGAACATAACTTTATTAGGCCTATGTGTTATAAATATTATATCGTTTATTTAAACAATTATCCGATTTATAATAAAATTTAATGATATTACATTAATTTAAACTTGCATTAACGCACTTTTATACACAAATATAAATTATTGGTTAGTTTCAAAAATGGCTGCTCGAGCCAGTCGAAGACAACAATTGATGTTTCTAGTTGTTGTAATGAGATCAATAGTCTATTAAGGAAAGATAAATTGTTAACTCTTGTAGCTTTGTCGTAAATGTATAGCTGCGAGTCAATTAACACACTTGTGTTCAAGTTTCTTGATGCTCAACTTATTCTGAGAGGTTCATAAAAGTGAATCTTTCTGACTCGATTAATTGGAAATTGCTTCGAATCTAGTTTTGTTTTTAAACAATTTCAAGTTTTCTTTCCTAAATTCGATTTTAGATATCGAGTTAAAAGTTTTTTTTTTTTTTTTTGCCTTTTTTTCTAGATTGAAAAATTGCCTCCTAATCTAGAAAGTATAGCATTTGACACCTCAGTAATTTTTGACCTGTTTGTATTGTTTCTTTTGTTTCCACTATACACTACTGTGATTCTTCTGATGTTTTTTTATAAATAGATTGCTAGAGGAATCAAAGTATTAAATATAAAAAAAAAAACAACAAAAATATTTCTGATCTTCTCGACTATTATTCTTTCGCTATTTTTTGTGTTTTCTAAACCTTTTGTTCCTCGTATTTTCGTCTATTTTTGCCCATTCTAACAATTCTATCAAAACATTTTCTCCAATTTCGTTTTTTCTACTACTTTTTAACTTTTATATTTGGATTCAAACAGTTTTTTATTAATTTTTTATATCATTTAATTAATATTTTTATACACATTTTATCGATATATATCAAGAAAATTATTACATTTAAAAATGTACAGAGTCGTCATCTGGAGGAGAAAATAGTAAATATAATTATGGTTAATAATGTATTAAAAATACATTTTAAATATTAAAATTTATGATTAATTAAATTTTAAAAAGTAGAAAAAAAAAGTTAATAAGAGCTTTGTGTATATATATATATATTTTAATATTGATTATAAAATATCGAACATTTTGATATTTATTTGTTAATTATTTAATTTTGCTTGATCTGTTTGTTTATTATTTATTTCGAATGATTTATTGGTTAACTGTAAGAATTAAAATTTAAAATATTTTCTTTGAAATTTAGACGTAATATTTTTAGTTATACAGAGATAGAAAACATCCGGTTTCGTATGTGGGTCATGCTTTCCAGTTGAGCACTTTCGATTCTTGTCACCTGACGCGTAGCTTCCCACCAACTTGATTTCCGCCGACCTGTTATACACTCTTGTTTACACCGAGATACAACCAAGCATGAAAATGGACAATACTAGATTACATCACTCTATTTTGTTTACATAGGTAGTTGGGAAAGTTTTTTAATTTTTTACCTCACCAACAACGTTGTCAATAAGCCCTTTCTTAT
>WUQG02033201.1:0-10955 GCA_011317285.2 Androctonus mauritanicus
TGTATCAGTTCTTCCTGTAATAGAATAATGAGTACCTCCATTGTACTTATAAATAATAAGAACTTATTAGTCTGCTATATATTCTCACATTATGTGTGAACACGTAATACCATATCATGAAGTTGGCAACACTGTTAATGACATTCAGTTTCAAAAATTGAAACTATTAGATTGTATCCTTCTTGAACAGCAAAGCATCATTCGATTTTTACTGTCAAAAAGGGAGTTAAACCAACTGAAATTTACCTTGGAACGTGTTTACAATATGGAAACAGTTGTTTTCCATCAAAAAAATGTATAAAAGATGTCAACCGACATCTCAGAAACGTTCGTCTAATATAAGGATTACCGTCTAGCCTAGCAGATTAGTAGAAAGAGCAACATCTGAAGTGATTTATTGATTGTCTTTATGAGAACTCTATGCATTCAAATTAAATGTGTTTTTGTTTTGAATTCAATACAGATTTTATATACTGTTCTTAAGGCATCTAGAAAAAGAATTCTTTTTCTCCAAAAGAACAGTACTGTTTATGCTACAAAAGTTCACTGGAGGTTTGAAATTCGAAAACATGAAAATTCTCCATTCAGTCCCGAATTTGCATATTCTGATATTTCTCATACTTTGAGCATTTTAATACCGAAAAAGAGATTCAAATTGGGAAATGGCACAGATACAAAAAATGTGTGCAATCTCTTTATTAAATTTTTTTTCTAACTGAATCGTAAACCTTGTCAATCTCTGGAAAAACGTATCAGGATAGGATGAAGAAGAAAAGAATTTTATGTTAATACTTATGGAATAAACTACTATATTTTGATGAGGTATAAATATCTAAATTCTTCTGTTTTATTTACATCTACTTTCCCTAGATAAAACACGGTAAAAATATTCTCAGATAGAAAAATCTACCCCTTCTCCTCCATTAAGTATTGCAATGCCGGAATAAAAAGATTCACTTCTTCGCCAGTATATATAAATCTGTCAAGTATTAATTTAAATAAACAATGGGATCTAAATTTGTTTTCTATCCTTCGGAAAGAGGTAAAAAAAAAAAAAATGTTTGCATTTAGAAATTTTTCGAAAACGTAGAAGAATAAAAATCCTTGGAATACTTTTCCTATCTTTTCCTAAAAAATAGTTCAAATCTCCAACGGATTTTGTAACCAATCGATTCGAAGTGAAGGGAAATGAGAAGCTGCAGAGTGACGAGAAAAATAAATTCGCGAATAAATATTTCGCGTCCATACTTATATATATAGAAGGGTACCACCAGGGACCTCAAAATCTAATCAATTCCAGAAGAGTCTTTGGCAGGCGCCTTCCAGTCGTCCTGTTGACAGCATTCTTCCTCATTTTTGTTAGTTTGTGTAGAAAGACATCTTTCCTTAAACGACAATATAGATTTTAGATAGCAAATGATAGAAAACGTTTACGGCATTGGTTTACTTCAGATTGTGAAGCGAAACTACTTGCGTAAAGGTTAGAGGAGGAAGAAGAAGAAGGAGAAGAAAAAATTCAGTGATTTATTCTTTTTATCGACTCTCCGCCTCGGATTTTTCTTCGCTGCAAATCTTTAACTCTTTACGGAAATATATGCATTTTATATTCTAGATAATGCTTTAAGTTATACTTTACCACATACTTTTTTTGAGATACCTTTCGGTGCTTTTTTTCTCCACATAAAAATATTCCAATTTTATAATATATGTAAAACGGAAACCATTCTTATATTGATTAATAATTTGATAACAGAAAGGAAAAGAGATTTTTATATAACTTTCTTTTAATCTTTCACCAGTTCTCAACTACTACTACTACTACTACTACTTCTGCTGCATGTACATGCTGCACTTCAATATGTGTGTGTGTGTAGCAGCTATGGAAGATATAAACAGAACTGCGAGTTTTGCCAAAGTGACAAATAATACTTTTGTCGGGTAAAAATAAGCCAGTGAAGAACAAAAGACATTTTTCAAAGGTGCAGATGTCAGAAACAAACGATGTTCGCTGAACATTTCCACTTCAGTATGATGGGAAAAAATATAACTCAAACATTGTTCTCATTCTGGTACCAAAGTATGTGCATGTATAAATGAAAAAGGATTCTTACAGATAAAAAGGTTTTTCCACATGAAAATCTCTGTACGTGTCACATCTCTTCGACCGTTTATCATTAATTGTTGTCATGCCATAAAAAAGAAAAAAAAAATATTTTTATATATCTCATATATTTATTTTTATTTTTTTTCGGAACTTCTTTAATGGATAAAAATCCCCGATGCACGCAAAAAAAAATATATTTTTATTTATACAGACACTTGTAGATTAACAATCTCCACCGTCATCGGCCACCATCGTACAGCTAAGTTATCTATTAGAGAACAAGATCATTAGCTTATCTCGCTATCGCGTGTAATTGTGCGATATTCATAGAATTTAAAACCTCTTTTTTTTTGTTCTCGGATCTTTTCATTGATTAAAGTGTAACTATTGTTTAAGATTATAGGTTAAAGAACAATCGAGGAGTTGCAGTTAAGATAAAAAGCAATTGTGATTCTATAGACTTTACGGACGTGATCTGTTTAGATAACAGCGTGAAAAGCCCTTTTAGATTAAAAATCGACTCGAAGTAAGCGGTTTGTTTTTATTTTTTATTTCTAATTTCTAGACAGAAACGATCGGTTTGTTCTTCATAAAATGAGAACAAACACTCCAGTCGAAGAAAATGTAAATCATTTGTAACGTTTGTTTCCCATTATACTCCACAGTTCATTTCTTCGCTAAGAGGTATAAATGAGGAAAATTTTTTTATTGTTTTCCACACTCGTGACGAATCAAATTGATGAACGACAACCTTAGAGAGGAGGAAGAGTAAACAGTTTACTTACTCCTCATTAAGATAACTGCTGGTATATTTTTACTCATGGTCTTTGTAAAGGAACAGGAAGCAAACTGACTACAATAATATTTCCTCCTCCCGAGGATTGGAGTCATTTCGTGTTGTTGAAGAAGACGATTATTGCAGTTTTGGTATGCATAATTCAGAAAAAAAAACTAATTTCGATAAGGTATTTCCTGGCATACAAACATGAGGTTAAAGTTAAACAAGAGCGCACGCCAGACACAATCAATCGAAAAGCCTCCTCCCCTTTCTGTTTTTTTTGTTTTTTTTTTTTAGCGAGGAAGAACAGTATCGATCTGTTACTTTGTTCCGACAGGTGACAAATCTTATCGGATGGACAGTTAAGGACGGAAAGAGAGGAAAAAATTGGATGAGATCGTACGACCAAGAAGCTGACAATGTTCTCTTGAGAGATGGACCAGTGACACGTGACCAACATTTGTCATCGCCAACTTCAGTTTTGTTAGAATCAGCAAACACGAGTCCATTCAGGAGACCAAACAAAAGAGGAAGGATAAGGTTGTCCTCTTCGAAAATATTGTTAAAAAAAAAGGAAGAAGAAAATTGAAACTCTATTATTTCTCCCTTTTATAACTTACTCTAGAATAATCAAGCTTTAGCGGAAGAAATTTCGCGACGTGCACCGTAACGAAGTCTTAAAAACTTCCACGTTTTGTAACGGTTACTTGGATGTAAAAGGTTAAAGAAAATGCTTTACGTGTCGATCGATAGATGGCGCTAGATAAAAAAAAAACTTTTTCTTCCTGTTCCTAAAGTTATAACCCCGGTTAAATTCGAGTTTATCCTACACACTGCTGTTCTACTTTACCTGTTTGCTTCCCATCTTTGGCATTGTCGAGAAGTTACTCTTATCAGGAAGAGAGTATCTCTGCACTCGAAAACTTCAATAAGACCCCAGAAGCTTATAAAAAAAAAAAGTCTTCTTTGGTATACAATGGCATTAACTCTCCATGGCTTCGGGCGGGAAGAAAAGCCATTTTCGAAATTTATTCGATAAATATTTTATATACGCGGGTTCAGTTTCGAACAAATAACATTAAAAAAAAAAAAAAAATTCGCGAAAGAAAAAAAATCTTGTCAGTCATCAATATAACTCACTTAAAAGCGATTAGTACCTGATAAATTTAGAAATCTTTCTTAACTTTCCTTCGTATCCGAACGTATTTATGAATTCCACTCAGGATAATAAATTATGCCGATAATTCACAAGATCAGTGGCTATTCTCCATTGTTTTCGAGTGACAAACGGCTGTTGGGTGACTAAAAGCAATCAATTTGATCCTTAAAAATGTCCATAAATTCAATTTTTGTAGAGGATTACCACTCAGGTCATCTTCTCGGATCGAAGAGAAGGAAGAAAAAATAAAATAAAAAAAGAGTGCGGTTTTGAAACCGGATCGGCAACACTTTGATCTAAAAATTCCATATAAAAAATTCCTTTATAAATAAAAATCCCAGACTTTAGCACTCTACATCCGACAATTAAATTAATCTAAAGATGTTTTTGGAAAATGTTTTATGTTAGTTTCCACTTAAATCGTTAATTGACTGATCATTATTGTCAAAACTACTCAGAAGAACGTTTATAATGGAGACTATATATGGAAAAATTGTTTATGAAAATATATTTATTTATTTTTTTTTTGAGTTAATTATTAGTTTGGTTTCTTGGTCGGGGCGGTTGATGCGGAATAGGAGTCACGCTCCTGATTCATGATAAATGATTTTGGAAAGACGACAGCTGCATAAAGTGCTCAGAGAGAGTTTTCATCAATAGAGTCTCTGTTGCAACTACTTATATAATTTATCGCTATATGTGACGAAAATCGTAACTTGCAGATGCATAACCTTTATATTCAACGGCTTCTCTACTTTAAAAAGGAGAAGAAGAAGGTAAAAAAAAGGGGAGAACAGACACCCCGAAGGAATTTCTACGGATAATGTTTTTAATAAAACAATTTAGAGATTTTTTTTTTCCTCTTCCGACGCCAGATTATAAAATTAAGCAGTTAAGACGGAAGGGGGAATCGAAAAATGCCTGTTGAAAAGAAAGAAAGTATAGAAGAGTTAGTAAAGTAAAGAGATGCTTGCAGGGAATCAGTTATGACGGTCCATTTCCCAGCTGTCGCATCAAATATTCTTTGTGTCCCATTGTTGTGTCCAATGGCTTTGACAGTTTTCTAGATAGTCGCTCGATTAAAAAACATGCTGCATATCCGTTGTATCTTTGATGTCGTACAGATAGAAAGATGTTTGAAGGGAGTTTCCGTTTTTAAGTTGACACCTCGGTTGTTGGCCTTTCACACCAAAAATGTTAATGTCTGTACCGAATGCACGTTTTACTTATTTTTCCATACAACAAATGTTTAGTTGTAATTCTTGCAACTAAAAACGTAGCAGAATTACTTTTCCATTGTTGCATGCGATCTATTATCTCTCCCAAGACGAATGTCGTCATAAATCCTACCGTTATAGATTACTCTTTTACAATAGACATAATTAATAACTCGGAATTCAACAGTAACAAATGATCAAGAAAAGTTTAACAGTAAAATAATTTATTATTTCGGTAATAAGACCTTTTCTAATATCCTATATACTAGTATTCTATATATATACATACATATAAAACTACTCTTTGTATTCTTCATCAACCATCTTGAATTTCTTCAGTAAAAAGTTACTACCTTGGGAACAATACGGTCTGGTAAAATTATTAATTTTCTTCCTGTTTGGGTTGTTTCGAAATTAAATATGATTTATTATCGTCTACTTCCTCATTAAATTTGATTCACAATAACAGCAAATTTTAACTTATTCTCCAGGCAGTTTTATATTATTGGATTGTCTCAATGTATCTTCTCCTACCTATTTTCTTTTTTTATTTTCCTTCCCTTCTTCTTCTTCCTTAGTTATTTTCGGTAAATAATTTATACTCCCAGCAAGTGAACAAGTTCATATTTATTGTGCTCTTTTATCAGATCCTTCTCTATTAGTTTCTTGCCCTGGAGTGTTTTAATTTTCAGAAAATACTCCATTATATTTGTTTTATATTTTTTTTTTGTTTTTATTTTTGGAGATAAGTAAATTAAGTGCATTGTTCTTAAGGAATATTTTTAATTTATTTATGGACTCGATATTCTGGGGATGTTTCGGAAATTATGTTGTTAGAAAGCCGTTCAGACATTCAAATTTTTATCGATTTGATATTTGAATTATTCAAATGTTTCCGAATCTCTTCCTGAAATGTTTTGGTCTGTTAATCTATTTCGAACCTTTTACTTTAGAAAAAATTCCAATCTTACTTAAAAACGAAATCTGTTGAAAGTATTTGAATTATTCAAATGCTTTCCTGATTCAATTTTTTAATCTGTTTCACTTTAGGAAGGGATTCGAACCTTCCATTTTAGAAAAGGATTCGAACCTTTCACCTTAGGAAAGGATTCAAACATTATTTGTAAACGAAATCTATTGCAAATATCCAAATTGTTTAAATGGTTTGAACCTTCCTGAAAGACAATATTTCAATTTTTCAATCTGTTTCGAACTCCTGTTTCAATACGAAATTTGTTGAAAATATTTGAATTACTCAATATCCCAATTTCTTATTCTATTTCACTATATGAAAGGATTCGAACCCTGCAAATAGTGTCTGAATCTTTCTTAAAGTGAAAGGTTTGAACCTTTTCCTTAATTATTCAAATGTTTAGACCCTTTTCTTCCTGAAATATTTCAATTTTTTAATCTGTTTCGAATCTTTTGCTTTCAGAAAGGATTCGAATCCCTTATAAAAAAAAATTGTTAGCAATATTTAAATAGTTCAAAATGTTTATACTAAATTAAATAAACATCCAAAACAGATTAAATCTAACATTTACACAGTTCTTTTTTGAATAAATCAATAGAAAAATATTTTAATGAATGCACAAGAAAATTATGCTTGAATTCAGGATAATCGCTAATTACAGAATTAGCAACCAAATTTGCAAAAAAAAAAAAAAAAAAAAAATTCAAAAATTTTGATTGCAAAGTTTGCTACAAATCTATCTTCCCGTTAAAAACGTATTACCAACTCTTCGATTAATAGAAAACTTATTCCGTGACACGGATGGAGAAACATATAAAGCTCCCTTTTCTCAATGCATATACATCAGTAACAAGATGAAAGAAGATGAGCTTTATATAGATTTTTAAAAAGTTATAAGCATTAAGTCTGGAAAACAAACGGAAGAAAGTGAAGCTACTTAATGCAGTGAACGGCAACTTTGCAACTAAAGCTTTACAGAACATATTGATTTAAGCGATGATGCAAGAAAGATGAATGCAAGTTCAAAGACCGATGCTGTACACTAATAACCAAGAACACAATCCATCCAGCAGATTAACCAGCGAGGTATAATCCTTATTATCCTCTTTCGAGGTCATATCGTTTCTGATGAAAGAGTTATTCATAATTCAAAACAGTTTTATAGGCGGCATTTTAAAACTTCTATTTTCGATGCCAGAAAAATTCGATATAAATATAAAATGCTGTAGAATAAATAAATATATATTATCGCTGTAGCTTCAACGTTTAAAAAAATATATTCTAGGAGAAAGTATCAGTTAAATCTTCACTAGCGTATCTGTTGTACGTGAATTTATATAGAGGTGAACTGGTTACTGTTATGACATTAACAATAGAACGGATTCGAGGTCGTTGATGCTGAAGTACCAGAGCCGGATTAGCGATAAACTATATGGAATTTCCAATAATATTGTATTTTTTCCACATAATAATGTATTTTTGAGTATACATACAAGAGAAAAAAGAAGCAAAACTATTTTTTTTTCCTTCCTTTCCCCTTTTCCATTAGCTGCTAAACATAGAAAATCTTAGATACGTGTGATTAATGACAACCATAACAAATGAGAAAAATAAAATATTGAAGCGAGTATTTTTAGAAAGCATCAAAAGTTGAATCCATACTTAGAGAAGAATGTTTGTCAGACTTGAACTCGTCTTAAGTTTTAATATAATTCGAAGAAAATTAATTCGATTCTATTAAATTCATTCAACCGGAATGCGTTTACCTTCCGGATAATTAAACCGGGCATGTTTATTATCGGATAATTAGAACCTTAAAGAGTTTAAAGGTGTAAATTTAATTTTAGATGCCAAATATATCAGTCAAACTTTAAAAACTTTCGAGAACCGTAAACACCGGATGAGGAGGAAGAAGAAGATGGGTTCTGGAGAATAAATTGTAGGATGCCAGAGTTGAAAGAAAAATTTAATAAAAAGAAGAAACGTCTAGAATTTTAATGAACAAAAGTTGATGGTTATTGTTTTTAAATAAACAAATAATAATTTTAACCAACGTATTTTATTATTACGAAACGAAATAATTAAATTTAACGCTTAAAAATTCGAAAAATGAAAAATTTATTATTTTGCGTTGAAAGATGGCAGCACTTACGCTTTAGAAACAATAGATTTTTCCCACCGTAAAAAAAAAAATGCTGTACTTAATCTGATGTTAATATGGCGTGTAATTAAACAAGTTATAATTTTATATAAAATTTTGAAGTATTGCGTTTGTTTAAGTAAAGTGAAATGGTTTGTAAAGATCAGATATGCAGGTTAACATCATGGAAATAAAAAAAAAGAAGTTGTAATGAGGTAATTCATCAATGAAAGAACAAATCTATAAAAGAAAAAAAAAATTGCCAATTCATCAAATGAACTAACAGTAGTTTTTTTTTTTTTTTTGTAATGTAGAATGTCATTTACATGATAGAACAGAAAATTTTGCGAAGGAACTATATCCTTAAACATATATAATTTTTTTTTTAAACAAGGTAATCTGTTTTTGAAGTCAGTTTCTCTTACATTAATAATCCAAGTAAACAATGAAAATTAAGTATATTTTCTCCCAAAATTCAACATTTTCTTTTTAAACTTTCAATTTTTTTACTGCAAAATTTATATTAAAACACGAAAATTTAAAACAATTCTCCTGTAAATTGTTAGAAATTTGTCAAGTTTTATTTCTTGTGATGATTTCTCAAAACGGCATTTTCTTTCAACATGCATAATTATTGCAAACTTTGGTAATTGTATGCAAGTTATTAAATTTCTTTAAAAGTACCATTTAGCAATGTAGATAATTCACCATTTAATGTAGCAGTAATCTCGTTATATTTACAATAGAATGAACAGGCTTATAAATTGATGTTTGCAAACCTTGCTGTAATTATTCATACTTAAATTTTAATTATTTCGTTTACTATTAAATTTTGTCCATATAAATGTTACTAATTGAATTTGTTTTCATGCGCTCTCCAATTAATTTATTTTCTTAACTAAATATAAATTTATAAAAGATGGCACTTAAAAACAAATAAAAAAAAATCACATTTGACATTTTATAAAATGTAACAGGGATTATTTTATTGGATTGTTTGTAGGAATGTGTATAAAGGTTTTAAGAAGTAATTAAAAATGCTCATTAACTGCAATTGGGCAAATGTCCAACCTGTAACAAAAATAGATTTGTGTTGATCATGATGGTTCATGTTTTTCTAGTTTTAGACTGCAAACTTATTTTGTTCTGTTTCATTAATATACCCGCACTTTTTATCCTGCAAAAAAAATATTTTTTATTGCGAACAAATTTAGTTTATCTAAAGTGAAAGGTTAATTCTAAAGAAAATATGCTGTAAATTTGGCATCGAACACTGTTGACTTCATAATACAACTGAATTCTTTTGAGTTATTTTTTTTTTTTTTATTTTTAAAGTGTCAGTTGTTTTCATAGCAATTTACACATTGACTTTATATACTGTATAAAAGAAAAAATTGTTATAAAATCTTATAAAACTGTATAGTGAAAAGTAAACATCATAAATGTAAACACACTGTATAAATATTTATATAAAAAGCCATTTTAAGTTTTAAAAATTTGCTTTATTGAAAAAAATTTCAGAAAGCTGTAATCAAAATTTAGTTGAGACGATTTTTAATCGTATAGTAAGAAAATATCTCTTGGTGACATCACAATAAATCCAGCTCATGCATATTAAATTTATTGCACCACTCAAATTGATATCTTTTGCCATCTATCATCAAAAACGGTTACGACTCCATTTCCGTATGCATACAATTATTATGTGTGTTGCATATATGACATACAAAAATTACATTTCAAAAAGCATATGTTCTTTGTTCCAGACAAATAGACATACTTTTTTTTCATTTTTCTTAGAAATGTACCAATCAACAAGATTCACAGACATACAGCCTGTACATAAAAATAAATACTTTTTAATACACTATTTACAGTGCCAGATAAATTTGGTATCAAACTAATTATTCTAGATATATCTCTTAGAAAAAAAAAGATTTTATATCTAGATATTTACTAAATATTAAAATGATGACTTAAAATGCTTTCAGTATAAAACACGTCAGTTAAATGTAACATTCTTAAGATGACTATATCCATGAGAAATTTTCAACCTTAAGCAATATTTTCATATATGTTAAGAATATTCAATTCGCCACATAATGATATAAAAATATGCTCTAAGCTGTATGACTAAATGCCATGTTAAGAAACTGATTATTTAAAAATTAATTTTTTTGGCATAAATTATGCATTTGGCATTACAGGAATTTGTGTTCATTTTAAGCAAGCTTTTATCTTTTTTTTATATTCATGTAAAATTGGGCACAAATATAATACTGCTGTGATGAGATGTGTTTCCATAGATACCAGAAACTGATGTCACAATAATATGAGGTTTGTTAAATGTTTTAAGTTCACTGTGCAAATGTGCACAAATTGTTATTAAGTTCTTGTTGTCAGAGTGAAACTAATTTTGGTGGGTTAATGGTGTCAGGGCTAGATAAATCACTGCTAGAGCTCCTTTGTTGGCCGGCACAAGAAGATATTACTGGAGTCAAACCACTGGACACTGGTGT
Organism: Androctonus mauritanicus; assembly: GCA_011317285.2. Taxonomy (NCBI): domain Eukaryota; kingdom Metazoa; phylum Arthropoda; class Arachnida; order Scorpiones; family Buthidae; genus Androctonus; species Androctonus mauritanicus. The sequence goes on from WUQG02033201.1 coordinate 10,891, forward strand.
TAACCCTGTTCCTCCTTCCATAAGTGATTCATAATTAAATATTCCACCACTAGGTGTAGAAATTG
>WUQG02033212.1:0-10954 GCA_011317285.2 Androctonus mauritanicus
CATATTAAAAAATTATCATTTTTTTAATATGGCAGCTGCAAAATATTAAAAAATTGCTGATTATCATTTTATAATCAGCAATTTTTTAATATTTGCAGCTGCCATAAAAAATGATTTTTTAATATTTGCAGCTGCCAAAAAAAATGATAATCAGCAATTATATAATTGCTGATTATCATTTTTTTTTTTTTTATTAACTGATTAAAACTTCATAAATTTTAGTATCAGATTCACTTCTGTTTCATTATATTGTGCAAGTCCTCTTGATTTTTCAGAGGAAAAAAAGCCAAAAAATTTTTATATCATAAAATAACCAAATCAGTTTTATCAAATGTCAAAAAATATCCATATACATCATAAAATGCCAGCTCATGCTAGAATGAAAAATAATTTCCAACTCACATTCAAAGTATTAACTCACAATTAAATATATTTTATTTAATTCTAATAAAGTAAATTGAATATTTTTAAATAAGTATTGTTATTAATATAAGAAAGATTTTGTAAATTTACAGTAAACTTAGTTTAATGGACTCTGATTTAACAGATTTCAGATCAAACAAATTGTTTAGATTACTTTATTTGATTCTGAATGAACTTTTGAAACTTTTCTTTTATTCATCATTGTTGATCATGAATAAAAACTTCTAAATAACATTAAATTATCCAAAACTCCCTTAAATGATTAATTTTTGAATTAACTGCTAAATTAATAATTATTAATTAATTAATTATGCTATGGTGCCACTATTTATTGAATTAATAATTATTTAAATTTAGGTTAAGGTGGTACCATCTATTATTTAATAATTAAACTATTATTTTTATTAATTTCCTGAAATTAAAGCCTTGGCCTGGAGTCAAATCAGGAACTTCAGATTACCATCCTGAATAATTAATTTTAATTAATTTTTATAATTCAAAGAACCTACAGGACCACCAAGACATCTACTGATGTCTTGGTGGTCTAACTGGTTAAGGCACTAATTATTGGAGTGCTGCTATTGGTGTAAGTCCAATAATTCCTAAATTATATAACTCTTTAAATCGGAAATCGTACATGATAAATTGATATTAGTGAAATTTCAATTAAATGAAATTTTGTAAAAATTTCACAATATTAAAAGCTTACTATTCATTAGAAAAAATTTATAAAAAACAAATTTTATATACTGTACAGTAAAACTTACTTTATTAGTATAAAGCAAGTTTTACTGTATAGTATCTGCATTCAAAGTACAGATAAACCAATGTGAAAATTGCATGGATAATTCAAGCAATGCATTTTTAAATGTTGCCATATAATATATGGCTGTGATCAGATCATATTATTGATAATGACTATGTAAGATACAACTGTTGCTTTCAAAGTATTAATTACCATATGAAAAAATAATTCTAATTTAAGTATATAATTGAAATTTTTTTAAATTTTATCATTAAATCATTAATATTATTGATTTATCTATAATTTATATGCATTTACTAAGTATATAAGTCTCTAAATAAATATTTAATTAATGAATAATTAATTTTAATTAATTTTTATAATTCAAAGAACCTACAGGAAAATCATGCCAAGCTCCTTGGAGTCAAATACCTGAAGGAGTATTGCCAACATTATGGAGAGTTGTTTATTGGACAGCACAAGCACTTACATGGTAAAAGATAAGCTTTTTTTTAAAATCATTATTTAAAATATGCTATTCAAGGAGAAGGAAACTTTATTTATTATGAAATAATTCAAAGTGATAATTTTCATCAATAACAACAAAATATTAAATGCTCTCAAATGATGTGTACTTTCATATTTTTAGTTTTCATCATCAATTAATTAATTTTTTATTGGTTATGAATTTGGAAAAAATGCAAAATGCATTCAGAATATGAAATCTACACAATATGATTTAAATGTGAAATCAGCCATTTAAATATGAAAAAAATATTTTTTAATGTAATTTAAAAAATATTAATAAATTCAGTTTCCTTAGGATTTTTACACCCATGAAATTTCATATAACCTGATTGCTTTCACCGTCTGTCCTAGAGAGATTGCAATGTTTCTTTTTTCTAGAAATTTTCATTTCCAATTTTATTTTAAGCATGGTCCATGTTGTTGTGATTAATAATTAGTCTTGTTAATTCTTCCAGAGTTTGGACATAAAGTAAAATTTGGTTTAATGAGTGTTATATGTCTGAGAAGAATTTCTCATTATAACTTTTGTTATATCCAAGAACCTATAAATGTCCACACATGTTTATGAATAAGAATTATTTTGCATATGCTTTTTTAGATATTAATAGTATATTTATTTCTCTTTTTTATTCTAATTTTGAAACTCTGCAATATGAACAGAGAAGATTATGTAAAATTTCAATAAGATATTTTTATAAATATCTTTTTAGTTCAAATATAAGAAAAATAATGACAAAAAAAATAGAAATTGATTTATATTTGAATTCAAAAATAAAAGTTTATATGAGAATATTCAATACCAGAAATCTGCCATATTGTTTACTGCTCTAATAAGTTTTTAAACACTGCCTACATTTATAATACATTTTCTGCTAAAGCTTTTCAATTTTCTATGTATGGTATTATAAAATGCAATTTTATTTAATTAAACTGTGAATGATATTTATAAAAAATTTTGTTTTAAATTATTATATAAAAAAATATTGTTTTGCATTTTCCTAGAAACATAACATGCAATTTATATGCAATATAAAATTTTTATTGTTGATATAATGAATAATGTTATTTTTTATCAATTTTAATGCTGTATTGCTATATACAAAAAATACAAGTAATGAACGCAGAGTAATAGAATACTGATCTGAACTTAGGATGATCAGTGTTGACTGGCTTCATTTCTGTTATGTTCATTGCATTGAAACTTTCTTTGCCCATTTTGATTTTACTCTTCTATCTTTTAACTTGCTTTTTGAATAATACTAAAGTGGAAATATAAAATATGAAATTTTATTTTAAAATCTCTTGCAGTTGGCTAATAGCTATGTTTGGTTAAATAAAAAATCAAATGAGAAAATTATGTTAATTTTTTCCTAATTTTCTGTTCTAAATCTTGAGAGGAAATTATATACAGTAAAATATTTTGTGACTAAATATGGTTAAGTAAATAATTTACAAAATTTGATATTCTACCCATAATATCATAAAAGTTGTTTATGACATAATTTACATTTGTTTAATGCTACAATAAAAAAAAATATGTAAGACTAACTGATAATTATATGCAAAATAGAAAGCATATAAAATTTGGTTTTTTAATTTAATTTGTATAATAAAAGAATCTGTATAATAAAAGAAATGAAACTGAAATAGTTAGTCTTCAATGATATATTTTAGTTGTGATATTTAATATTAAATTTCATATATATATATATATATACATTAAATTTTTGCACATTTTTATAATCAGTTAAGAAAAAATTACTTGATTGCTTATTTAAATAGGAACTAATTTTGTGTGTTATATCTAAGAAATTGCTTGTTATAAGCATTAAATTTTATAGGTCAACATATGTAGATCAAACTTTGAATTAATATTTTCATTATAGGTATGATTTTTGTTGTTTCCATTCTCATTATAACAAGTTTAGCTATATTTTTTTTTTTTTTGAGTGAAAAATTATTTAATAATTATTTGAGAAATAAAATATCAATACATCAGCAAACATAATATACTCTATTATAAGAAATGTCAATGATTCAGAAATTCTAATTTGTAAGTTTCACTGAAAATTAGTAAACTGATCACTCAGCTAGTGAACTTGTCTTATTGTTTTACATTTATGCTCTGAAATAAAATGATGTCTATGAGTGCAGAACTTGAGATGTGCTAATTGTTGTTTGACTACAGCAGTTTTGATAAGTTAGAATCCTGCAGAAATGAAAAGGTAAAGGAAAATCTGAAAAAAAAGTTTGCAGAATACATATAAAAAAATATAAGATATATATAATTTATATATAATATATATGTAATATAATAAATATATATATTTATATATATAAATAAAAATATGATATATTCTGCACTTTTTATTCCATCAGTTGCTATTCAAATATACGTATTGATGTTAAGTTTTTGTCAGTAAATAAAAGTAAGATTCATTTTTCTGACATGTGAACTTAATTTTATAGAAGTATATGAGTATTTAAATCTTTTCATGATCATGTGATTAGAAAATTCAGAAAAATAAAGAAGTATAGTAGTAATAACTAAAACATATAAGATATTCAGCACTGATGAGCAGACCAATAAAAATTACATAAAACACGTTTTTTTTATCAGCAAATTCAGGAGCGTTTTCAGTAATCATACCATCTTCAGCTCAAAGAATACAAAGAATAGAATACAGTGCATTCTTTTTTTAAAAATTCAAAAATATGCTGTTAAAGAATAAAATTTATGTGTATTTATCATTTCATTCCTGCTTTTACTATATGTTAGTGTTATTTCAAATTTTGTGTTATTTGGTATGATTTGATAGGTTTTTTTGGGTTTGAGAATGCTTAAAAATTTTCCCTATATAAATTAATGGTAACTGTTTCTTTGCTTTATGCCATTTCAGCTCATGACAGGTTTCATAGAAACATGCAACTTTTGTAAAGCAGGAGATACCTGTATTTATAGATTATATTGTCAAAAATTAGAAAAATTCATTTGATAAAAATTTTCTCTAAAGAATTGTAGTTAAAGAAATTCAATGAATTTGAATGTTAATAGTTTATTTTATTTATAACAAATGGTCAAAATATTAGGGTTTCTGTAAAATTAAAAAAATTAGATTATTATATATCACTGCAGAAAGAAATGTCAAACAATCAAATATCTTTTAATCCCAGTTTATGAAATTAAAACATTCCTGGAAAACACTCATAAATCAAATTCTTGCAAATCGAGGTCAAAATTGCCATTATTTTCCATTAAAAAAAATATATTATATTACATTTCTGATTTAAAAAAATAGCAACTATTTTTATTGAAATATGTTCAAATAAAGTCTTCTTATATAAAATAATGACAAAATAACTCCTATAATTAGCATTAAGTGTTATAAAACAATTTAAATAATACAGTTTTCTTAGAGAGCCTTATGAAGAAGTCATTGCCAGCAATACAAATATAAAAATTTCCATTAATGCAGAATTGATATGCTATTGTTTATTACATGATGTACCCAGGTTCAATTCCAGATTGTATATCTATATATGTACTTAGAGAAAGTTAGATCCGGCCTATTAATCCCCATCCTTCAAAGTTGGCCATAAGGTAAAGCACTCACTTACCATATTGGAGGATCCAAGTTCAATTTCCAATCTCACACCTTCAGATTTTTAGGAGGAGTCCAGGCACAGCCTGTTGAACCCATTCTTCAATCTTCCAGTAGACCTCACCAGGGTGTAGGTAGATCATAGTAGGCACTGGAATGCCTTGCCACTTAGTAACTGCTGATTGGAAAGTGGTTTAAAATTACAGAGGGATGTACTGGCATTACTATTTTGAGGAACAAAACCCATATCTTTTCTTTATATTCTAATACTTCCATTTTCATTTAGTTAAGGATAACAGATAATTACATTTCCAACTTGAAATTTTCGAAATGGCAGTAAAAGTCAAAATGGTCCTTACCTTTGAGAATGCATATGTCATCATCTAATCTACATAAACATTATTGCTGACTCAGGCATTAAAACCTTAATATTTGAGTTAAAAATTGGTCTCATTTCAATGAATTACAAATAGAATAAATTAAACATTGAATTATTATTTTAATCTGTCGAAGTCTGACAATGTTAACAAATTAAATCTAATTAAAATGCAAAAAGTTAAAATTATGAAATCTCACTTAACTTTCATCAAAATTTTTTCAAATTTTAACAGTTTATTATGTTTTTTTACTTTCATTCTAATAATGTAAAAATTTTTTCAAATTTTATTTCTTTCATAGCTTTTAGTTCTTCATATGAGATTGAAGAAAACATGATTTTCTTCATATGAAATCTTAGCCATCCAACAAAATGCTTGGTATTTTTGATAATGACAAGTCTTACAAATAAAATAAGCTATGACTGAAGAAAATTGGATATTTTAAAAAATTATCAATAAAAAGCCAAGTATTATGCATATTCTCATTAATTAATTAATTAGTTGAAAAGTGATAAAATTTATCAAAATATTGTCATCTTTTTTAAAAAATATATTTACTGATACATTTTTCCCTTCATTTCAATAATTTTTATTTTAATTTTTATAAATTTTTAAATTTATAACCAAAAATCCAACATATATGAAAATCACTCTCTCTCATACATAAATATCTATAACATTTTCTGTTTTACTTTAATTGGCCTGCAGATGCTTTGTTTACGTACTATATCCAATATAAATACAGCACAGTAAAGCAGGCTTGGAAAAGATTTTCTACACAATGACTGGTTGCCATAAAACAAAAGTGCCATGCTTCTTTTATAGCCTAATGTTGGATACATTAGGATATTCTCATATTTTACTAAATTATCTGTAAAAGTAAAGGAATAAATGAACAAAAGTAAAAATATTCTATATTTTAACAGAATTAACCAAAATTTTTGTATTATTGGCAAAATTTTTTCAATTTTACGAATTTTACAGTTCTTCATTCTAAAATTCCATGTTTTACTTAAAATTTCAAAAATAAATTTATCTCATCCCAAAATCAAAATAAGATTACTAAAACATAATAGAATAGAAAGCAGAATCTATAAGATTCAATGGAAAATAATCCAAATTTTACTAATATTAATCCATTCACATTTTTTTATCTTTAAAAAGGAATTTAAAAACATTTTGGCAATCAAAAAATTTGGGATTCATCATTGAAGCCATATATTTTCACCAAATAAATGCAAAAAATGGCTCTGTGATAGCTGAACTGTATAATTCAGGATTGAATTTTTCTATTGTTTTTTTTTTATTATTTTTTGTTCCATTTCCATGACATTTAAACACATTGATGGACATCAATGGGTTAAAGATGATAATGTAAAATGTTGACAATAATCTGTAAGTAAAAACTGAAACATTACCAATGAGATGTATGTAAATGAGTTTGTGTGTAAGCCAGTCATGTGAATTGCTATAAAAGCATGCTATTTCAATTGAAAATTGGAATGTTTGTGTTTATAGGTGATATTAAGTTTTTGTACATAAAAGAAGTTCTTATAACTGACCAGTTGAGAATAGCTTTGTATTAAGTAACTACTTCAGATTAAGCATTAAAAAGCAGGTGCAAAGTTCGTAAAACAAAATCGTTTATTAGTGCAAATGCTTTCGATGTAAACACATTATCTTCAAGCACAGGTAGACAAAAAATTATTAAAACAAGCTGTTATAAGTTTTTCAAGTAAAAAGAATATGAAAATTCATATGTTCTATTCTTTTTACTTGAAAAACTTATAACGGCTTGTTTTAATAATTCTTTGTCTACCTGTGCCTGAAGATGATGAGTTTACATCGAAAGTTTTTGCACTAATAAACGATTTTGTTTTACGAACTTTGTACCTGCTTTTTAGTGCTTAATCTGAAGTAGTTACTTATTATGAGCAGTAAGATAGCAGTTTCAGAACTGTTCATCATGGAACCCAATAGATGATGGCACTGTAGTTGTGATTAATAAATAATTATTAAAATTACAGTTTGATTCCAAATTAGCACACTGGTGATATCTGGCTAGAAATAGTTCATTAAAATATATCACAGAATTTTTTAATTTTTGTATTGAAGATGATTAGTATTGTTTTTTCCAAATAATAATCTATGAAACTGCTGAACAATCATAGGTATTCAGTTTTATTGGAACTCTTCTCTTCTTATTTCTAAATTTTTATAAAAAGTTAATTTTTTAAGTTAATGTACTTCAATCAGATGTTATTAAGTAGCAGGGCTAATCTAAAGTTCACTAATCTGTTCAAACTTATGGAATCAGCTGATAGGTGAAGAATGGTAATTAATAAATTAAATCGAGACTCCTTTGAGAATGAAGATATGGAAACTAGATTCAATCCAGGATTCTTAGGGTGGAAGCCTAGCACAATTCTCTACATCTATCCAGTTAAATTATTAAAAATCTTTACTAAGAAAACTGCCTTTTTAAATTAGTGCTCTGATAACTAATGCTAATTATTAGTAATTTTGTCCTTATTTATGTAATTGTATGGTATACAAATATATTTGAATGAAAGATGGGTGTCATTTTTTTAAATTCTAATGTATTATAATTTTTTTTATTTAAATAAATAAATTTTGCTCCAGTTTAGAGAATTTGGTTCATAAACATTTTTTAGGAATCCATCTCACTTATAAACTGCAATAAGAGTATTTATAGAAATCAAAATTAGCCATTTTATATATAATATTAGCAAAGATGCTCAATATTGCTTGGGAATTTCAAATACATAATACAGTTTAAGTGAATTTTTAAACTATAAATAATAAGTTGACAATGAAATATGCAGAAGCATCTTTTATCATATAATTCATTTATTGTAACATTTGGAGTTTCTTGCCTTTTTGTATGTAATTTTAATGTTGATATAATCAGCCCATTATATAATTATGATGTTTGTATGATATCACATTTCAAATAGTGTTTTGTAATGTCATCTATTGTTACAACATAAATTGATATCCTAAATTTGAATATAATTTTGAAGGATTTAAATGAAGGTATTTTTGTTGCCACCCAAAATGCCCTATCCCTAGAATAATCTTGATTGACAATTGCTTAGGTTACAACATAAGGTCGCTATATAGAGTTTGGTCCTGAAAGGTCAATGTGGAAGCCCATGCAGAACAGACAGGAAAACAAACAGTGCATTTTATATATGGGCTCAGGCTCACCACATCTTGGTAAATATGGGATATGCACCCTAAGATATCCAAACAATCTGTCCTCACTGTCCTCCTTACCTTTCCTATCTTCTTTCTTCTTTCCCTCTTCCCTGGACATCCTGGGTGGTCCACCCAAACCATTGGTTCATGGTCTTTTCAGTGGATATGGTCTATGTTCTATTTAGCTTCTCCAGTTAGTTTCCTGTTTAAGTCTGAGAAACCATCCTGGGGTTTGTTTGTGCTTATTTTTGTTTTTCTTTTTTGCAAGTTAAATAATTCCTGCCTAGTCATTTGTCCTGACTGGAGATTTATGTTGCTGGAAAGGGAGGTTCCTGGTAATTGATGGGAAGAAATGACTCAACGCATTGCTTTGGCTCCTATTCCAGCTAAATGGGAAGTCCAGCTTGACTTTGCTTTGAAGTCAATTGGCTGGTCAATGGGCTGGTGGACACCAATTCATTTAACCATCTGTTGATGGGTGCCTAGTGTCAAGCACTAAGTTGGCCAGGTTGGGTGCTACCCTCTTAGCCTGCCTGACAGCACATAGTTCCTTGCTATCCCACATAGCCCATTATAATCATTTTTTATTTGAATCTAGCATCCCTTTGTTAGACTCGATGATGGGACAGAACTGTTTCTCCTTTTTTTCATGGATTCTTCAACCACAAAGTAGATTTTAAATGCCTTTTTATGAATTTTAGTATTTATTCATTGCAATTAATGTTCATATTTTTAATTGTATTTTTTGTTACTTCATATTTGAAAAAAAAACTTACAGAAAACTGAAAGATTACTATCTACTTGAAAATAATTAAGATAGTCATAAACAGAAAAATGAGAAGTTTATTCTTGCAGAATGCATTAATATAAACAATACAGAAGTACTTTCAGCCATCCTGTGAACATCATCAGCTCACATTTCACAAACAGAATGTTATAGATTTAAATTCTAAAGAACAGATTTAAGAAGCCTGTCTCTGAAATTTAAATTCTAATCTCAGAGACAGGCTTGGAGAACATAAGAATGTCAAATCTAGTGGTAAACTATCTGCAGTACTTGCTATAAATATATTATAACCATCATTTACAAATTGATTGACAAAGAGCTAAAGTGATTAAATTGTTATTTATTAAAGCTGACTTAAAGACTATAGAAGTATGTGAAAGATTTTGAAAAGAGAATGCATAACATGATGAATGATGATCTTCCAGAACTCCCCAGTCATGGCTTTGGTGCCTTTATTCATACAGCATCTCTTAGAAAGCTCAGATGATATTTGTTAATGTATATTAAAGTGTTTTCTGTATACTATTAAGAAATACAGCCTTAACTATGTTGTGATAATTTCTATATTTTTTTATTTATCTTTGTATATTTGCTATTACAAAACTATTACTTATGTAATCTAAAATATTTTATTCTATAATTTTCATATTTATTCTTGTTATTTTTAACTAAATATATTTACTTATGTATGAGAAATTATTATTTTATGAATGGAGAACTTATGATGCTGTTAATGAATGCTTAAATTTTTGAATTTTTATGTTCATTAGAATTTAAATCTGTGACATTTTGTTTATGGTACATAAGGTGGGGATGGTTCAAGCAGTGGCAGTTTGTGCGTAGACATTGCAGAACTGCAGCACCCCCAATTTTCCTTGATATATAAATATATTTATTAATTTATTATATTGCTTGTAATATTTAATTTTATCATTAACAATTCTACAATTCTCTTATTTTGTACTTATACTTATAAAAGGAAGCACTGTATAGCAGGTGTAAGAATAATAACACAAATCTTTAGTACTGGTGTTTTTGATGTTTACGCATCATCCTCAGGCACATACATAATAAATAAACAGAATACAACAAGCCAGTACAAACATTTTCAAATTTTAACTGAAATAGAACACACGGTTTAACAAGAATTTAAAATACATTACCATAGCAACAAAAGTTAATATAAAATTACCACAAAATAAATAAATAAAAGAGGGTACCGTAAAGTACTCTAATTTCTTATCTACTAGTTAAAATAAAAGTAAATTAA
>WUQG02033223.1:0-10954 GCA_011317285.2 Androctonus mauritanicus
AATGATATATAATATTTATGTCAATCGATTTCTGTCGCGACGAATTAATAATTTATAAACTTGCGTAAAAATTTACGCAATTTACGTAAATTGCATAAACAGTAGCCGTTCTGCGCAGGCAGTTCTACGGTTAACCACTATCAGTTCATTATGTAAATTATCTGTTGATATAACTGTCAGCTGTCTTTATCTGTTTCTTATTTCCTTCTGTTCTTGGTGTGTTGGTCATCCTGTACTGTCATTGTCATTTGTATTGTTAATTGTATGATGTTTGAGAACTCAATTCAAATTTTTACTAATTACTAATATTGTTCTTCTGTTTGGAAGAAGGCATATTCTTCCAGATGTAAATAATAAATATTATATTTGTTTTTATTAAATGTGTTTTTTCATTGAGTTCTGGACTATAGGCTAGATAGATTGGACAGTTATCAAATTTTGGAGAATTTTTTTTGTTTTTAGTTTTTATACTGCTTTCCAATTAGAGATTAATAAACAGTGGTGCCATTTCAGAAATCAATTCTGGATTGCCTGCATCATGAATGTGTCATCCAGTGGATGCTGAAAGTGACCAGATTGATATCCCCTTTTTTTAAGAAAAATAAACTAGTTGACCTTTATGGCTAAATAACATTATTACTGACTTCTGGATTGAACTTTGGTCAATTGCAAGTTGGGTTTGGATATCCCAGTCTCATATGTTTTACACTTAACACTGATTATTAAATTAATTTTATTATTATTTATGTAATTAAATAATGTAGCAGAAATGCAATTATACAGGTATATCTATGACTCACAATACTGGCCAAAATCTTAATATTAGTATATTCAATATTTTAATTTATAAAACAGGAATCCTAATGTTAATACTGATATTCCAAAAACAAATATTTTTAAAAAGATAAATAACCAGCTTATAACACCCTAAATAACTTTTATTAAAAAAGCTTTTCGGATATTACTCCATCATCAGTAATGATAAAGAAAGGAGATCAACTCCGTTAAAAAAGAGCATTTATAAAATTCCTTTCATAAACAACGATATGAATACTACCTCATCATATATAGGAATTATAGGTAGACAATTAAGAAACAGAATAGAAGAGTATAAACAAGATGTCCGACTAGGGAATACTTCCACTGCCCTTAGTAAAGCAGCACTAGAAGACAATCTTACAGTTCTATGGAATGATGCAAAAATCATCGACCAAACTGATAAGGAAGATTATATTAGAGAAAAATGGAACATTTATGAACATAATTTAAAAGAAGAACTAGTTAATATTAGAGACACTAGGTCCCTACCGACAGCCTGGAAAACTTTAATCACTTTGACCAAAGAAGCATATTGTTTACAATTCACTTAAAGTATAAAAAATATATATATATATATATATATATATGTTAGCGAAATATTATGCTTTGTTTCTAACATTTTGTAAAAAATCATATCTTTTAATTTAAAACTTTAATTTGTAATTGCAATTTATTTATCTAATTGTTTTGTGGTTATTGTATTTAAAAACTTGTAACGTTCTATTTTTCTATTCTATATATTTATTCGTTAATACTGATGATGGAGTAATATCCGAAAAGCTTTTTAATAAAAGTTATTTAGGATGTTATAAGCTGGTTATTTATCTATTTAAAAAGAAACTAATTTTATATAAAATTTTTTTAGTTACATTCTTAAAGTGCCTTTTGATCAAGAAAATTCTGGAATTGTATATGTTTGGATTGGGCAAAAGGCAGATGAGGAAGAAGCAAAATTAGCTGAAGAACTTGCAATGCAAATGTATGATAGTGTAAGTTTTTTACATTTCATTATAATTTAATAAGAACTTGATGATTATGATATACTATTGATTACATCAATTATATCAATAGTGAAGACTGGATAACAAAACAATGTATGCTGAATATCCTTAATACTACTTAAAATTATCATTAGCATTTATTTTTATTAAATAATGAATTTTTAATATCATAATCGTAAGGGAAATACTATTATAAAAATTACAGTAGTAGTCAGTGAAAGATTTAGAAATAAGCAACAATACTATAGAATATGCTTTAAATATTTTTATTAATTAACTTTATTTTAAGTAAAATATCTTAAGCAAAATATTCAATTGAACATTTTTATTTTTTATATAACAGTTTTTCAGATAATTAAACTGCTTTCATTTTAAACTTAATAAATAAATATATTTTTAGAAAACACACAGTATTCAAATTATAAATGAAGGAAATGAACCAGAAAACTTCTTTTGGGTAGGACTTGGTGGAAAAAAAGACTATGATAAGGTTTGTTGTATTTTTTATTTGAAATATTTTTCTGTTTTAGACAAGAGTTAACATTTTTATTAAAATTGGAATATTATAATTAATAGGATGCAGAATTTATGCAGTATACACGTCTATTCCGTTGTTCAAATGAAAAGGGCTATTTCTCAATTTCAGAGAAATGTTCTGATTTTTGTCAGGATGACTTAGCAGATGATGATATAATGATACTTGATAATGGAAATCAAGTATTTTTATGGGTTGGCTCAAAATGTAGTGAAGTTGAAATCAAATTAGCATATAAAAGTGCACAAGTAAGAAATATTTTTCAAATTTATATGGTTTAAAATTTTTAATAAAATGTGATAGCTAATATAATTTTATATTTTTAAAGGTGTATGTACAAAATCTTCGTATTAAACAACCAGACCGTCCACGAAAACTAATGCTAACTTTAAAAGGAAAGGAATCTAAGAGATTTACAAAATGTTTTCATGGTTGGGGTAACCATAAGAGCACGATAGAATGAATATTCTAATGTAAAATAAATTTTGTTAAATATTGTTACAAAATTCATGGTGATATAATTATTTAATATGTTTAAAACATTGTATCATTATTTTTGAAGCTGTGCTTCTAGATTTAAATCATTTGTTTCTAACTCAATCAGGATATGATTGTCATCTTTTAAAATGAAGGTCTTCGATTTTAGTTTCATGTTGATAATTTAATCATATATTTTTGAATTTAAAAAGCAAAATTAATTTCAGTTATATATTGAGACAGAATTTAATAATTTTAAAAATAACTTGATTATTTAATATTCTTAATCATACAGTTTTCATAGAAATAGAAAGAAAAGGAAATATGCAAATCTTAAAAGCAAATATAAGTAATGAGTGTTTTACTAAATTTAATCCTTTAATAATAAATATACAGAATTTAAAAGCATGTTGATTAAAATTAATTAATAAATTAAGAAAAATTAAATCAAAAGAAGTTATAATAAAGCAAAATAATATTTGCTTTCATGATCTGCACATGTTCTTTGTTAAATAATTTTATAATCAAAATTTATTGTTTATATGCTCTTGCCTTTTAAATTTGTTTGATATACATCATTAGTTCCTTTGTTATATAGTTGTTTTCATCTTTATGATAGTTTATTGCTGTTTTAAAAATCTTTTACTAATTTATTATTCAGTATATGATTTCCTAATATGTGAACTGATTGTTATGCTCAAATTCTCCATTAAAAGATGAATATAATAACTATAAAAGTTGTCTTTATAGGAGAAATTTAAGGTGCTGTAAAAATATAAAAGTTTAATTTTTAATATTTTATTATTAATTTTCAATTTAATAAATCAAATTGTATAAAGTATTCTGTAAATTATAAAATTTAATAAAAAAAAATAACTAAGCTAATCAAATTTTTAAATTTTTTATTATAAACACTAGAAATTACTCTCTCATATAAATGAGCAGAAATATAATGTTGTGATTTAATCTTATAATACTGTATATAACAATGAAAATCACTTCCAAACTCATGTAGGGAATCCAACCATCCTTGAGGGAATCCAAGAAGGAATCATAAAATGGCATCCATTATTACGTTGCAGTGCCATCTGCAAATTCTGTCTTTTTAGAAGAACTATAATTTCAATGTAATTTTTATTCAATTTTTAAATTATTAATAACAACAAATAATTTTGACTGTCGCAGACATCTAATAATTCGACCTTTCTAAAGACACTCTATTTATAGAAATTGGTACAGTAGTTCAACTGAAAAAGGGACAGCAGCCAGTCATGTTTGACTAATAATATAAATATGATACTTGAAATAATATACACTGCATTAAACATTCACAAGCAAATTTCAAACTAAGTTTAATTTTGATTGTAAAATTGTGTCATATCAATTAGATTTTTAGCTATGAAAATTTTTAATTAAATTACTGAGATTTAATCCTTAAATGAAATAAATCTGAAGTTTTTAGATCTCAGCTGAGGATTTTTAAATTATATCAATATAATTAAATTAGTAGTTTGTGGCTTCTAAAATATATATACTTTTTTGCTTATTATTTGATTTTATCTATTTTTTTTAATTGGATCTCTCTTTGTATTTTCATGCAGAAAGTGTTTTTTTTATTTTAAAAGTATAAATAGTATGAAATATTTTTATACAGATCTATTACAAATAATTAAGAATAAAATTAATTTTACCCATATAACTCATATTTGTCATTCTGAGTGAACTTAAATGAGTGAAAAAATTTAATATTGTTAAAGCATACAAGATATAAAAAATCAATATTTTTAAATAAGTCAATTTTAATAAATAACTATAACAAAAATCTCAATTTTAAGAAATTTCATTTAAAACATAATTAGGAAAAGATTAAAAATTCTTAAATACAAAGAAAATCTTAATTTTACATTTGTTTAAGCTACCTGTTATATAAATATAGAAAATATGTTATCTGTAACTTTCAAATAAGTTAATTAGCATAATGTAAATTTTCATTTATTACCCATTTTTATTGTTATTTCCAAAACACTATTTTTTATAAAATACAAATAAAGATTATAATTTAAATTTTGAATTAAATAGTTAGCATGATAAAAGTGGCTTAGGCGGGATCTTTTGGGGTTGTATTTTCCTGTTCCTGAGGATCTTGCTACTGTCCCATTAAGGAGAATTCTGTCTTTTGTTTTAAGGACAGGTCTTCTTCTTGGGTGATTTGGTTGGGGGTGCACAATAGACCTGTGTCGGTTGCAGTGCTTGGGTTGCATAGGCCCCTCCCTCTCTACTACTACTAAGTTCACTAAAACAGCACTACTAGCAGTTGACGGAAAAACATTTTATTTTGATCTAACGTTTTCGACAGCTTCTGCTGTCCTCGTCAGGCTTATAACTGTCATAAGCCTGATGAGGACAGCAGAAGCTGTCAAAAACGTTAGACCAAAATAAAAAGTTTTTCTGTCAACTGCTAGTAGTGCTGTTTTAGTGAACTTAGTATAACATGGTTTTTTTCAAATTCTATATTTTTTATTGATTCAATTTGGTGGTTTTTCAAACCATTAAATCAGTGTTTTTCAACTTTTTTTAATCTCATCGTACACTTGAACCTATAGTTAAAGTTCTGCAACATACTTAAATCTATAGTTAAATTTTTGCAACACATTTAAATTATGATGATCAAAAAAACTTGCTTATGCATATATATATATATTTTGCTATGTTATATACATGTTTATTATAATAATGATATACTCATATAAGCAATTTAAAAAGGTTTTAATTTTGATATGTATACTTATTGTGCTTTTGACTTTTTTTGAAAATAATTTATTTAATGATCTTTCAAAATTTTTTTGGCATGCCTAAGATCCTCTCAAGGCATACCAATTGAAAATCACTGCATTAAACTCACATAAATCTGAAATTGCATAAAGATGAGAAGCAAAAGGAATTTGCAACGGATTTTCTCAAAACAAGTTGATCCAAATTTTGATAGAAGTTTAAAGGCAAGATGAAGTGTCATGGATGTGATGTTTGGCTATCAATAATTGCTCACTGAAAGAAAGAGGAAAAGGCAAATGACATTAAATGACTACTTAACAAAAAAAAAAAAAGTGTGAGGAAGAACCTTCATCATCATCAACATAAATTATTTACTTGAATATTTTTGATTTTCATGAATGATTTATGAATACAAAATGATATTAGCAATAAAAAGTATGTCTATAATTAATATAATACATTAGTAATAATATGTGTTACAAAATAAAATAAAAAAATTGTGCATAAATTTTTTTTATTCACTCTCCTGTTTCATCTATCCCCATTATTTGTGTGTTAAGATGACCTCATTTAGTGCTTGGTCTTTTTGTAATGCATCCCCTACATTAAACAAGATCTTTCTATACTATCATTGTATACTTCATTGATATTTATTGAACATTCATTCATTTAGTGTTAGAGAATATCCAAGATATTTTGCATTTCATTTTTCTGAAAAAAATGAAATCTATTATATACTTGATATTAAAGATTACAAACAGAATAATTGTTACTTATACACTAATGAATTGTATATAGTTTCATGCTAAATTTTCAAATTTACTATTAATATTGCATTATATACCAGAAAGTTACAAACTGTAAAATATAGAACAAATTATAATTCATTAAGACAATCAGCACTTTTTGTAATGTTTTTAAAAATTAATGAGCAGACAATAGATAATGCTGAAATAAAATGCAAACTGAATTAAATTTGTACAAACAGAAAAGCAATAAACAAAGATACTAATTTTAGTATCATTGTTTATTACATTTTTACTTATTCAATCATGATAAGTAACATCAAACCAATTAAATTTAATAACAAAGTTCTCTTTTACTACTTTTTAGACAATTTGTTATTTTTTCACTAATCACATTTTTGTAATAAAAAAAATTATTTTCATTTAATATATTATTAAATATAAATGATTTAATGTTATTTAATTTTCATTTTACTATTAAAACAGTATATTAAGATCAAATACATAGTTCAAGAATATCTGTAGTTAGAGAGATAGAGGTAGAGAGAAAGAAAGAGAGACATTCCTGAATTACATATTTAAAACATCAAAAATCAGCACAAAGAGCAGAAAATTCAGAAAAACTTACGATTTTTCTTTTCAACTTAAAATAATTATTATTGAAGCAATAAAATTATTTTAAGTTGAAAAGAAAAATCTGAAATTTTTATTTCTGTATTTTCATGCTCTTTGTGCTAATTTTTGATGTTTTTTAAAAATGGAGAAACATAATTTGATTAAGAATAGTACTTTTTCAATTTATATTATTTCAATTTATGCCATATTTTTCAGGAACATATCTACTATACAAATTGAAATAGAGAGAAAGATAATGTATAAGTATAATTTAAATTATCTTATATAATAAACATGAAGTTTGAAGTTATTTGTCTAATATTTCAAAATAATTACAATTGCTCAAATTTACTTATCTTTTAGATTTATTTGATTTCCAGTATTTTAATTATTTATTCACTGCTATATTTATAATTAGATATATATAATACTCTGAAAGATTTAAAATTTCTTTCTTATAAATAAGTTTAGTGATTTGATAAAGTGCCAAGATCCTCTTTTGTTGTGTCTCTACCTTGTCATGGTGAGGGACCTTGCATGTTCCAGTGATTCTGAGAGCAATGTTGGTGGCAATTTTTCTACTGATAGGGCTTTCCATGATGGACAGTCAAAGAAAAGGAACCAGACTAAGAGAGCACTGCACTACCCAAACTAAGGTGTAAGGCATTGTGCTGAGAGTTGAATGGCACTGGGATGGTAAATGATGCAATATTCTAAATGATTCCTTCAAGGCACCTGGCAAAACCTTGTTGTAATTAGCTTTCCACCTGTATTGGAGGATAACCTCTTGGTGATCCCTTTTTTATTTTCTTAAGTTTGTTTTTGTCCTATGGATGACAAAATTATTTCTTCTGAGGGAACTGTTTCTTTGCCCCACTGTGAGGTTGGTGGACCAACTTTAACTGTTGAAGGGGCTGTTCCACATCCAACTGCCCAGGGGCTGCCAATATGCCCCTGGGCAGTGGGATGGTGGAAGAGTCTGCCTCTGCTTCTTCTTCTTCCATAAGTAAACTGGCCCGCAATGGGAAAAATTGTCAGGAGTGGCTAGGAGGGAAAGTGTTGATACTGGTGGCTCTTAGCAACTGGGTCACACTTCCCAACTAGCTTCATCTGATTCTCCTGTTGGTAACCCCTGGTGCCGGCAAGCAGGCCAGATCTGCAGTTTCTACCCTCTCTTTTGGGGAAGGTAGGCCTGCAAAAAAGAAATAATATAATATTCAGAATATAATCCTGGCTGTGCGCTCAGCCAGAATTATATTCTGATGCATTGACTTCCCTTTGGTTGGCCATTATCAAGGAGGCTACCCAGACTCCAAGATAGTGGTTGATGAAGTCAAAAGGCAATCCTGCCTTGACTTCCCTTTCCCTTGAAGATGATGTCGCCTTCTGCTCGGGATCTTCTCTTAAATGAGCAGAAGGCAGGAATAATCCTTAACAAGTTCCTTGCCTTTGGGCAGAGAACCCTTAAATGAGAACCAGAAGGCTTCCAAAGCCTGTAAAAGTAGCAACTGCACTGCAGATATTCACAGATGAGATGTGAATAGATAGGTAGGTATGCGGTTTTATGGTGCAAGGGCCTCACAGACCAAGCTGCGCCAAAACTATGTGTAGATGGGCACTGAAACAGCAGGAAGAGAACCACAAATAGCAGACGACAATGACAATAGTATAAACAGGTATAAAAAAAGAGAAATGACAAAAGGAGAACAGGGTCAAAATAAAAGCTGTCCAAAAAAGTTCAAAATAATTTAAAACGTCAAAATCAGATTAAAAAATAACAATTGTAAAATTACGAACAATATTACAAAAGAAAAACAAAAAAAGTTATAAAATAATACATGCCTCACTAGGAAGCACTAATTGGCTATTTGGTTTTTAGATATTCCTCTAATTAGACTGAACATTGTTTTGCTCTTATTCACAAGAAAAATCTAAATTAATTAATTAAAAAATTAAATTTTTAAAAGCAGTCAAATAAGATCTTATTTTTCCTAGAAAACAAGTTGGAAACCTATACTTACAGTTGTAGGAAACTAAATAACTACATTTTATATGAGTATCTACTCAAATAAATATTCACAATGTCCATAGAAAATATAACTATTTACAAAATACAAACATTAAATATTTATTTTTTATATAAATATAGGAAATATTTGTATTTTCTGTGAACATTATGATATTTGTTATGAACATTATATTATTATTTGAGTAAATCCAACTGATTGTCTTATTTGCAATAAGACAATCAATTGGATTCACTGCATGGAAATTCTTAGTCTTTCCAACTAGAGGACCTGAGATCAAATTAGGATCCCATCTCTTGGAAAATTTATATGAACAATTTGAGGCCTGTTCCTCTATTCCCTTCCGCTATAATTCAGCTTGCCTCCACAAGTTTAGAAGACATGTAATAGGGCTTGAAGAACATCTATTAGAGAATAATTTTGAACTAAAGTTAAGAAAAACTAATCATGGACATAATACCTGTGAACTATAAGGTGTCTTTTATTAGAAAATAATTTTCTTTCCCATAAATCATGACTTAATATAATTGCTATATAACATTTTCCAATTAAAATTTACAATTAAATCAATAACAGAATAAAATGCATAAACAATACAGTAATGACAAACTGAAAAGTTACCAAATGGAATAGATTGTAATATCAAAAACAAAGAATTTTAGAAATATAACTCTGGTTTATTATTATACTAGGCCTATGGGGTATCTGGTTTCAATTAAAGTTATGATATTCTGGAACCTAACCTTGATGTTAAACAAGGACTGCTGTATATAATCAATATATATATATAAAACTACATACTCTGGCTTAAAGTTTTCATCTTCTTCATGTAATTCTGGTAATTTTGTCAAACCTATATCATTACGCATACTGTCAATTAAATCTTTTAATGGTTTATATTCATGATGAAGCTGTTTGGCAGTTTCAAGATGCTTATTACGATCTTCTTCAGACTGCTTTATAACGTTCTCCATCTATAATAGTTATATATATTTACAAAAACTCTATAAAAGTTTTATTAAATTCCTAAATTTAATGGTTCAAGCAAATTACCACATTAATATCTGCATGGATCTGTCTCAATTCCTCTACATGTGCCATCTTTTCTTGTAATAGCAATTCCATTTCATGACGATAATCTTGAAGGCACTTCTCTTCATTTTCTGTAGCATCCACTTCTTGTCTCATTCTTACTTTTAGCTTTTCCAACTGAATAGTTCGAGATCTAGGATGAAAAGAATTCATATACCATATATTCATTTTCCAAATCAAAATACTATGGTGATGATGACAGATTTTATTGTAATTCATTGATACAGATATTAAAATTTTATATTATTACTAATTACACTATGAATCAGCATATCTAGCATAAATATAATCTTTTATTAATATATTTATCATTAATTTCTTTTCACTTCCAATTTAGCAATGAAATTATTTAAGGAATTTTTTTAAGTTAATGGTCAAAGCTAACAGTTAATAGCACACTGGAGACACAAGCACTCAGCACATTGTCAATAATCAATTAAAATGTTTTGAATTAGTATAATATGCATATCATATTTGTTGGCTTATAAAATGCAATTTTTTCTTTATAAATATTTTAAAAAAATTGCATTGCATCCTATAACTGAAAGCAATAATACAACATACATGAAAACTGAGAGATTGGCAAATTACAAAATGTAGTCAACAAATAGTTCACATTATTAAAATGGACATTATGACAGATACAGGTAGCCCTTGGCTCAATTTACGCTGATTCACAATAACGCAGATGCACAACTCATTTTGTTGTGTAATTCCCCAATTCTCCCTACGATAGACTGATTTTTGTTTCAGTTTTGATGTTTTTATGAGCCGTAATGTTGTGTATTTATTGAAACAAAGATTTTTATTGAATATATTTATTTTTTCTGTTTAATATTGTTAGGTATGTATACATTTACATTAAATTAA
>WUQG02033234.1:0-10953 GCA_011317285.2 Androctonus mauritanicus
GTCTAGAATAAAAATACTATAAAAGCCAAATTTTAGGGAAAGTTTATTTAAAATATTAACAGTACAAAAAATAAGAAATGTTTCACATTTTAGCTTCTAGTCTTTCATTCACAATACAAAATTGTTAATGAATAAAAAAAATATGCTGCACAATAAAACACTTAATTGTGACAAATAAACAAATAAAATATCCTTTGATAGGATTATTAATTCAATCTGACAAGATATCCTTTGATTAAATTAGTACTACACTATTAAATTATTTATTAATTTGATTAAATTAGATGGCTATTCCACTATTGATAACTTATTGATATTTTTACAAATGTTAAGTTGAATAAATATAAATTATTATGTTAAAAGTTAAATAATAATTAATATGGAAATAAAATAGAAATAAAACAATGTAATGTTTTGTGAAATAGTTGGAAAATATTTAATTGTTCACAAATTAGGCTTAGAAATATACATCAACTTTTCATCTGGAACCATTTAAGATCTTTATAATATAATCCCTATACTCACTTAACATATTTCTGCTTAATGCATAAGTTTTCCAATTACAATTAGCACGTTATATCAGGATATACCAGTAGTGTTTTCATTTGTTCTCTAATTAATATTTTTAACTTTTATTTTCTGTACTTGTTTAGTCAAATATTATTTAATCATCAGTTGGATGTATCAATCAAGCTTAATAACTTACAATCAATATCAAAATAACTATAACAAAATAATAAATAAATCATAATAAAAATAAAAATGGTGCAATTTATTATCCTAAAAAATTAAATTATACAAAAAATATTCAACTATTAATAGCAATAAATAAACCTGAAACTAATTATACTGAATTAGTGAACTAAAAATATTTTTCATAGTTTATATTATAATTAAATCTTCACATTCTCCAACATTAACTGCTATTACAAATACTCTAGATTATTCTCAATATATAAAATTAATAATTATCTTACCATCAATACTTTTTTGTATGGGAGTACCAGTTACACACCATCTATGAACAGAACTTAATCTTTGAGCCATTTCAGCAGTTTTTGTTGTTGTGCTTTCAACCATTTGGGCTTCATCTAAACAAATACGCCACCATTCAACTGATAACAATGGTGAAGGAATTGTCATAAATCTCTTTGGATTACGAAATCGTCTTCCAGAATTATCTAAAAAAGTTAAATATAAAATTCAACAAAACATTTGTAATTGTTACTAATTTCAAATATGAATAAAATAATAATTATTATAAAATTTATAATAACCATTTAATTACAAAATACTTTCTAATAAATTTGGACAAATTCAATTATCCATAAAAATTAATCCAAAATATTTAAGATATTACTAATAAAAATAACCTGATATTAGCTTAAGAAATTCATTTTTCAAACTTTGA
The DNA here is from genome assembly GCA_011317285.2 of Androctonus mauritanicus. Taxonomy (NCBI): domain Eukaryota; kingdom Metazoa; phylum Arthropoda; class Arachnida; order Scorpiones; family Buthidae; genus Androctonus; species Androctonus mauritanicus. The sequence goes on from WUQG02033234.1 coordinate 1,412, forward strand.
GTAAATTATTGGTTCATGATAAATATGAAAAAAATCCACAAGTTTAGTGAAACTAATTATTTCTAAAAGTCTATTCTCAAGAAACCAGCAATATTTAGTAGTTCTTAAAGTTCATAAAAAATTTATTTAAAGCTAATGTTTTCAGTGCTACTGCACCATCACCAGGCTAACATTTGAATACACCAATCTTTAAAATACAGATAACTTAATAATCAAACATAAAAATTTGGTAAAGCGTTACGTTACCATAGTTACTTATAACAAAATATAATATAAAGTAAAATAAACCAAAAAAACAAAAAAAAAATTTTGCTCATTTCTAATATAGGAAATGAGTAAAATTTGTTAGAAAATTTTAAATAATAGGTTAAGTATTTCCAACATATTTTGCACAAAAACACTTTTCAATGCTTTGGCTTTTCAAAGAACTCATTCAAGTTGCTACATTTTTTAAATTTTAAAAAATTTAGCAACTTGAATGAGTTCTTAAGAATCTGTTCTTTGTTCTTTTCTGTTAAAGTTGATATTGTAAGAAAAGCCTGATGATGACAGCTAAGGCTATTGAAAACATTTGTCTTGGAATAAACTTTTTCGTCAACTGCAAGTAGTGCTGTTTTTCTGATTTATAATAATTAACTGACAAGTTAAGCAGTTTAAGTTAAGTATGGAGTGTTAATAATACTTATTTCTTATAATTTTTCTTAACTATATTGTTGATTTATTTATATTTTAAAAACATAATGCAAATTGCATTAAACATAGCTAATAGAAAAATTGATTAATTGACTTTTCCAATAGATGGCAATTTACACAAGATTTACATTATTTCTACTAAGAAATAATATATCATCACAAATATCTGTCATAACATGAATTTCTATAATTTTTACTTATTATTTTTTTATTTTTAAAAGAACTAATGCAATAATGGTGTAAATATGGATTCATTTGAAATAATTAATTGTTTTCTTGATAGATATCTGTTAATATGTTATTAGATTTTTAAAATGTAGCCAAAATAATGGTAATTCTACACAAAACAACAGCAAATTGAAATTGCTACTACATTTTCACTTTGTATAAATTTTAAAATATGACAAAAATCACAAAAACTGAATATACTGGGTGGCTATAAAATAACATGAGATGTTTAGAGTCCTCTAGTGCATCATGTATTAGATGAAACATAACAAAATTTGGTGGACATATACAGTGGAACATGCTGTTTTGATTTTGAAAGAAAACAAATTTACTACCAAAAGTTATCAATAGGAGGATTGTGGCACTGTAGGAGTATAGAATGTATGATTAACATGGTGATTAAGGAATGTGTAATCACTAAATGAGACAGCACATATCAAGTTTCTGAACAATACATGCCAAAGTTTATTAATAATTACACACCAGGTTCAATATGACTACCATTCTGATGTTCCAAGAACTGTATGCAACGTACTACATCTTCCGTGCCAATATGTTGAGTGCTGCCATGGAGGATATCATGCACCACATGCAGTTCTTGGAACATCTGAATGGTAGTCATATTGAACCTCGTGTAATTAACAATAAACATTGGCATGTTATTGTTCAGAAACTTGATGTGTGCTGTATCATTTGATGATTACACATTATTTAATCATACATTCTACACTTCTGCAGTGCCGCAATCCCTCTATTGGCAACTCTTGGTACTAAATTTATTTTCTTTTGAAATCGCATGTTCCACTGTATATGTCCACCAAATTTTGTTATGTTTCATCCAATACATGATGTGCTATAGGGCCCTGAACACCTCACGTTGTTTTATGGCCACTTGGTATATTGATTTTAAATTTAGGAGACGAAAATGAGAAATATCTATAACTATTGCTTTTATTTCACTGTATTTATTTTGAATATTTGTATTTCAATTTCATTCCAAAATTTCACATTATTGATTTGGTTTGATATAATATGGTTTGACACAAGATCCTCATGAACCAAACTGCCTAGATGTTGACTTCACATCATAGGATGAAATACTTCATTAGATATTGAAAGATAACTATATGAATGATTCAATTGCCAGAAATTATCAAAATCATTTTTTAATCTAGGTTATAATTTTTGTGAAAAATGGATTAAAAGTTTAATGATGTCATATTTGATTTTGTGATTTCCACCAGGAAAAACTAATTTCATTTACAAGCTCAGAGCTTAATGTTTGAATAAATTTAAATGGTTATACTTATTTTGATTTTTATGCATTATTATTGATTTTTATATATAATATTATTCAATATATTTAATTTTATCAAACAAATTATTATTTTAATTATTTACGTCAAAGATAATAGATATATATTGACTAAAAAATACATAATCAAAAATGCTAATTTAATCTGTATTATTAGTCTTTTGTTCTACAGTGAATATTTTTACATAATGAAAAATAATTTATTTTTATGCATATATTTATCAGAAAGTTCATTTTTAATAGACCATATTGATTAAACAATAAATACCAAAAAATTAAACATATTGGAAAAAATTTTTTTATTAAAATTAGAAAGCAAAAAGTTTTAAGAACAAAAGGCAATAATCAGATTACAGTAAACTAAAAACAAATGAAAAAATATCAAAAAAAAAAAAAGTTCAAAAGTTTCTTCAAGTTGAAAATAGCAGAGTAAACAAAATCAACTATATGAAACTTTAGTTTAAAATGGCAGCATAAAGGTTAAAGCTAATTATCTGTACTATCTAATGATGGAATTGAATCAAAATTTATTTAAGTTCACTAAAAAAATATGAAACATATTTTCTCACTAATTTCACATTATACTCTAACATTTTCTGTGTATCACTAAAAATCTTAATAATTCTAACAATACCTGAATCAATTTTCTACAATATACAGAACTTTAAATATCACAAACTGAAATTTTAGAAAAAAATCTTTTATAGCATTTTAATTACACTGGCATCACTGAGTAAATATTTTAAAATTTGTTCCAGAAAAAAATATATATTTTGAATCTTTATCAAAATTATTCACATTAACAGTTTGCTTTGCAGAATTAAATTTAGTTCATTTGTCATGGAAAAATTCTATTTCAAAGTTCATATACAACAAATATACTCTCTCTACACTTGCAATGTGACATTACTGGTACATGAGGTTTGACTTCTGGCTAATAAGTCTATTGATAATATTGTTATTTTCATTTTATTTATATTAACTGTAAGGTAAGTTTAACCTTATTCTATGAATCAAGACTATTGATTTAATTATGAAAACTATTGAACTTAAAAAAAACTTTTTTTGCATCCTGCGTTTGCACAATTGTAAAACTACTATAATTCAAAAAACAGCTCAAGATTGCAGAAGTTAAACTACTTTAATTGATTAACATCACAACACTCATTTGGGATCATCATCAGGTCTAACAGAATTGGTTACAAATATGCCTAAGTTTATAAACTATGGATACTATCTTCCCCATTTATAGTAAGTAAATTATAGATATTTCTATATTAACTATGTGGCCAGTTTATATTAAAATTATATTAATTTTGTTAAAGTCTAACAAAAACAGTAAATTTGATATAAAAATTTCTGATACAGTCAATGAAGAGAATAAGCAAGAAAATCATAAAAACAAATCAATTATTCAAAGAATTTTTTAACAAAACAATTTGAGGATCTGAAATCCAAGAAAAATCTATTAAGTCATGAATTAAAGATTATAAATTATTACACAAAACAAAATACAATCATTGATTTAAATAAATTATAGTGAATAATTGATGATGAAATCAAATTTCCACTTTGTAAAGAAATATTTGCAAACTAACTTACTTCATTCAACGAATTGTATACACATATCCCAAGAACATGAAACATAAAACATTAACTTAAACAGGACTAACTTTTTGGATTTATCTTCCCTCGTCACAATTAGCTCCTGATCCATTATCCAGTTAAGCGTACGTCGGACCTTTGGGTCTCCCGACCTAAGGCTGTTTAGAGGAGGATTAAGGCCGCGGGTCCTTCGTTTATTGTGCTCATCTAGGAAAGACCATCTTCGTTTTTCAGCTTCAAACTCGTCAAGAGGTTCAATTAATCTTTCTAGGGTGGGAATGCCATCGGAGACACTGAGCGCTTCAAAAAGTGCACAGTTCGGGCCCTTACATAACAGTTCAGATGCGTACTGTGGAACTTGGATATCATCAAGGATAGTGACAACATCGTCAAGCGGCAGGTAAGAGGTTGTTCTAGTTCGAAGCTGATTCTTGAAAACCCATTTTAATTTCTTAATATGCTTTATACGGAGAGCATTTTGAAAAGAGGTCATTTTAATATTAAAGTTCGAGATGTAGCTATTAACGTTCGCATTATGCAGATTGTCCAATTCAAACGAAATATTACTTACAATTGATTTAAGACGATAGAACCTTCTTTTTGCATCTGTTAAAGCAAACTTAAAGCAGATATTTTTAATGTTCTTCAAGACCCGTATGGAGTTTATGGGTAAAGTAATTCGGTGGATGGACATCGGCAGAACTTCATTTAATCTGCATTGTTTTAAATAGGTATAAGTTTCCTCCGCTCTAATAAGCTTTTTCTTAAATTTAATGTATTTCTTAACACACTCAGAATCCATACTGCCGGCTCAGCAGACAACAGTAAATACTTATGAAATAAACACCAAAACTGCTTCTTTCTATTATCACAGTTCTGTTAAGAAATACATTAAATTTATATGTTATATACTGCTTATAGTGCTTTTCTCAGAACTGTGATAATAAAAAAATTTAAAAAATTGGAAACACATATATTCTGACTATCAAATTTCAAAAATTAAAATAATATGGCATTTACTGAAATAAATAGATAATAACTTTATAGCTTTAAAAACTTTCAAAATTTAATTTATGAGTAGTAAATTCAAAATTTTCCTGTTAACATCAACATAATATAATGAATGGCAATCTATCTACTGCCCTGGCTAAGAGATTCTATGAGTATAACTTATAAATTATGTAGAACAAAGCAAGAATTATGAAGAACTTGTTATTTGAACAAATTTGTAAAAATTTGTTCAAATAACAAAGATTTATTCCTAAAAAAATCATTAGCGATAGCACAAAGAAATAAATTTGCTATAGTTATTAACAATCAACCTAGCTTATTATAGTTTATTAATAATAAAATACTGACTAATAAATTATTGCTAATTCTTAAATAATCAAACTTCTTTTTGATTTTTTAATGCAAAAACATTTAATTATAAATGTGAGTGCAAATGTTTTTTAATTACTTAACTGGAAAAGAACTTTTCAGCTAAACTTTCAAAAACTTTCAGGATTAAAATAATTTGTATAAATCTTAAATTTTTTAAGGTATACTATCTAAAACTTTTCAAGAAAAACATAGAAAGCATTAAGACCCTCTTGTCTTCTCATTTTTCATTAGTGATTCTTTAGATTCATTTTTGCTTTTTTATGTTTCAACAGAACATTTTTTATTCAAGTGCTGAATTTCTTGAAAAAATAAAGATAATAATATAACATTATTTGGATATACAATTATTATAAAATATAAGACATATATCTAGTTCTAAGACATTTAAATGCAACTGTTTGAACATTTATTTGGAAGTTAAAAAATATATGTAACAAAGAAGCAATGTAAATTTCCTATTTTCTACTATTTTATATATTTTTAAAAATTATTTTTACATAAAATCAAATAAAAAATTTTTAAAATAGAAAATGAAGAGATCTTTCAAATTTGTGATTGTTATAATCAGAATCAAGCTTAATGTGATGAAAAATGATGAAGAGACAGGAGAGGATCAAAAAGTATTCAAAATAGCATGACATAATTTTAACTGGAAGATCCCTCATAAAAAAAATGTATTCATATTAATATAGCTAGTGCATATTTTATAGTTGTTATAATAGTCTAGTTCTTAAAATTTACAAACAAAATGAGAGAGAGAGATTTAGAGTATCATCTATGAAATCTTTATATGCATCCTACTCAAATCAATAAAATATTAATTTATGCTCTTTTTAAATATCAAATACATATTCAAAGGTAAATCAGTCAATTTAATTTAATGAATAAATTATTAAATACCTGTAACTGCTTTGGCTCTCTCCTCATAAAAAGATAAAGCAAGTTTCAAAGCTTCAGAATAAAGTTTTTGCTTCAATAAGAAATCAATACGCTATATTTAAAAAATAAATTTAAGCATTCATCAAAAATTACAAATTAATATTTGATTTTTTAATTGCCAAATATCAAATAATACAAATATATATGATAGTTACATAATCAATTCTTTAAGGTAAAAACCTATATCTCATTTAATTCATTTTTTGGATTCTAGTAAATTTAGAGAGTATAGGATCATAAATATATTACAGTATAGATAAAGATGGGTAATTTAAGAACTAAAATAAAATATTAATATAAATTTACTCTCAATTGAAAGAAATATTAATAGAATTATGCAAATAATAAATGCTTAAAAAAACTAAATATTACTATTATTTTACAAGATTTATTCAAACTACATTACAAAATTTATCTTTACTTTCATTATAATGAATTTAAATAAAAAAAGATTGTATAACATGAGATATTATTGAAAAAATAATTTATTTATTATTGTAAAACTTTAAAATTTTAAATAAAACATAAAATAAAATGTTTCATACAAGATGCAATCAAAAATTTTCTAGACTACTGACTGCTCAGCAACTTTGAGAGATATGCCAGTCCTCCACTAGGAGGCACTTTCCATATCCTTCATTAGTCAATGCACCAAACAACATCAATCTGAGTCTAATATAACTTGTGTTACAAGAGTTTTTGTGACCAAGTATCAAGTATACATTTTGCAATCCTGCAATGGCTGACAATCACAAACAAAAAATATGCATTAAGTTTTGTGTGAAAATCAGAAAATTGGCCACTGAAATCCTCAAAATACTTTAGTTTTTGATGGCAATACTCTAGATTGTTAATAGTGTTTCCAGTGGCAGAAACACTTCAAAAATGCCTAAAAATTAATCAAAGACAACAAGAATATTGGACAGCTGAGCACTAGCATAACTCCCAAAAATGTTGTACAAACCATCTGTGAGGACTATTGTTATATAATCTATGACATTTATGACATCATTAGAATTTCCTATAGAGTCTGCCAAGCTATTTTAACTAATGATTGAAAATACATTGCATGGTATTGCATACACTCTCCTGAAAAAACAGTAGTTTTTGGCCTCAAACATTCTAGTCATCTCACACACTACATATTCATCAAATTTAATCTCTTGTGATCTCTTTCTGTTTCCACAAATGAAACTGAAGCATGAGGAGTGACATTTTAAGATAGTTCAAGAAATCAAGATCTAACTGTAGGAAGTGTTTAATAAGCTCCAGAAAAAAATTTCCAGAGACAGAGAAGACAGAGGTGATGGAGTTTCTGTATAAATTTTCAAATAGAATACTTCAAAGAAAATATAGGCCAACTGTAAATATGTTAAGCCTAACATATTTTATAAACTAAATTCAGAAAAATTTTAATTGCATCTTATACAATAAAAATCTCTTTTAATTTCTCTTTTAATCTCTTTTAATTTGATAACTTTCAATGTTCAACAAGTTCTAGATTACAAAAAAAAATATATTTATATATGTCTAATCTATATATATATTTCTTTAATAAAAATTCCATTAAAAGTAAAATTAGTAAAATATTCTCCAACAGTTGGAAAATAAAATTTTCTAATAGAATGATTATATCATTAAGGAAAATTTTAAAATTCTTAAAAAAACTGGATAGAATTGATGAAAATATAAATTTAAAATTTAAATTTAATTAACTTTTAATAAAAATATAACAACTTTATTTTTGTATTTTTTATCACCTTTCTTAAGACTTTCATTTTTTGCAGACTTACTTTCTTTTCTAATGAATAGGATACTGCGATAAATTGTTGTGTGTCTTGATTTTGTTCTAGTTACTGTTAAATTATAGCATACAACTGCATTTCTAATTTTAATAATTTTCTATTTTTTTTGTGTAATTGTCCATTCATAAAAAATTTATAAAAAACATAAAAAAGACAGCAAAAAATGTGAAAATGATGTTCTATGATATTTAATGTATTTAGTGCACTAAAATATGATAAAGATCAGGAAATAGATGTGTATATGATCTCACTATTCAACCAGAATTAGGTTCTGACTGAAATGATAGAATCATATACACATCTGTGAAGAGAAATATATCATAATCACAGAGAGAGATTTAAAGGATAATAGATTATCACAATAATCTAATAAGTAAGCAATTTCAAACTGATTAAGACTAGGAAATTTTATGAATATCATATAACTGTAAGATAGAAAGATGTTAAAGTCATAAAACTTAGTAGTAAACTCTAAGGAAATGGAATAATGGGATCTAACATTGTAACAGCAGATCATACTAAATATAAAAATGTAATAAATGATTAGCTATCAGAAACTCTATTGAATGCTTGGATTTATTTTATAGAAAAATATTTCAATATTTTTAAGCATACTACTTAAATGATGATAAGTATATCTTATAGTTTATGAAAGTATATCTTATAGTTTATGAAAGTATATCTTATAGTTTATCATCATTTTTAATGAATATAACTGAAATAAATATGTATATATATGAATATATATATATACACATTCAGGGTGATTCAAAAAAGTTATGCCAAAATTTACAGATTTGTACAGGATAAAATTCACACACACAACTATAGTAAAAACTATTTAATTTCATAAAATAATGGTTGTACTTTTTCCAGATGAGTACAATTTAATCAAGTAACATATATATATGTATATGTATATATATATATATATATATGTGTGTGTGTGTGTGTGTGTGTGTGTGTGTGTGTGCGCGCATGCGTGTGCGTGCGTGCGTGTGAGAGAGACAGAGAGAGAGAATTAAAAACAAAACTTGAAAATGTGAATAAACAAACTTTGGATTGCATTTTTTTTTTTTTGAGAATTGGAATAATTTTCCAAACTATATAGAAACAAATTATCATAAAAGTTTTTATAGAACAATAATTCAATTTATATTTCATGAATTTGTTATGACTGGATAATTATAAAACTAACTGCTAATGGTATAGAAATATTTGAATCCAATATATCCAGATATCATGGGATTCTGGTTATAAGAGTTTTACTGTATCATTAATTCTTATCATAGATGCAAAGTCATCTCTCATTTTAAAAAATCAATAATATCAATATATTTTGTCAACCATTAGGACAGTGTTTTTCAACCTTTTTCATTGAGTGGCACCCTTGATTGAAAAATAAAAAATCGTGATACCCTTGACCAGTGGCTGATCTAGAAACTGAATAAGGGGAGCTAATGGTCCAGATGAATTTTTTGTGAAGACGAATATTACGCACAACACTGGGATGGGGTCCAGGGAGGGGACTCCCTCCCCGGGGAAGAAAATTTTTAAAAATTGACAGTTTGAAG
>WUQG02033245.1:0-10953 GCA_011317285.2 Androctonus mauritanicus
TTACTTTATCATATAAAAATTATATTGCTTGGTGGGCCGCACAAAAACTTGCAAAGGGCCGCATGCGGCCCGCGGGCTGCCGACCCCTGATGTAGACAGTTTATGCAAAATATTGTATTAATATTATTTATTTTATTTTTTGGGATGATGTCCATAAAATTGAGGTTTTACTGTAGAGATATTTTAACAGACATAAATCATTTATAATAATTTAATAAGTTCAATCTATATAAATATATGCTGCCTGTTCTACAAAGGCTCATGCACTGTTTGAACTGCCAGGACCAAACTTTATATGGAGACTTCTTGCAGCCCAGCAAGTAGACTATCGTCAATCAAGATTGCCCCCAGAGAGTGGGGCTTTTTGGGATGGCAGTGAAAATACTTTCATTTAAATCTTTCAGAATTTTTTTGAATTCAAAATCATCATCATGTTACCACAGCTGCACCATATATGTCATCATCATGACCTAACAATGAATGATATCACAAAACACAATTGACGTGGGATGTCATGATAAAGTAATAAAGGATGATGCCATAATGATGTCAAAAAGTTATAATGGTGATGTATCACAACATATAATATGCTGGTTAAATCAATGTTAAGATAAGACACAAAAAGGCAACTGTATATTCCAATTGCTATAATAAGTAAATGATATGGAAAAATGATACTTCTGCATGGTAATATAAAAAAATATAATGTCAATCTAATATCTACAAAATTTATAAGTGAATCATAGTTGATGTAAGACATCATGATAGTATAATAATGCAATTACATTGCATCATCACAATGATGACATCAATGTGATATAATATACTGGTTAATCAATATTAAATTGAGCATAAAAAGTCAAAAGATTCCAAATGCTATAATAAATGAATTAGACTATATGGTTAAATAATACTTTTGCATAATTCATTATCAACTTATTAACCATTCTTCAGCTTACTGGTTGACCTCACCATGGGAATTGATCAGCCTTTAGTGAGCTCTAAAAGTTGCCACTGCCAAAAAGTATCTCCTATGTGATTCTACAGCTTAATTCAAATAACCTAACTTATAAATTTAACTAATTTTACTAGACAGGGTACTTAACTTCATAATGATTGTAAGAATCGATATAGAAGCTGCATTATGTGCCTGAAATTCCTAAGTAATGCCAGGTATTCCTTTCTAGTATATGTATAAGAATATATATATATACATATATATATATATATATATATATATATATATATACACACACACACACATACTAGAATATATTTATTCTTATCTAATATTTTAAATGGATATTTTAAAATAAATATATTAATATTCTAATTATACATTATTGATAATTTTGCTGTTACATTATCAATGAAAAATTTTTCTATAATTTTGATAAATACAATCTTAAAATTAGAAACAATTTATTTTCAAAGCTTTTATTAAAGAACAAATTTCTATTAATGTTAAATACTATATAATTTAAATATACTAATACACACACACTCCTTAATTTGAAAAGTTAATATTTTTTTAAATTCTACATATCCAAAATATTTTAATTATAATTAAAATATTAACATTACCAGCAATGAACTATTATTTGTAGGATTATCATATGTCATTATAATTATCATGATACAAAATATATATCTTTAATTATGAATATAATGTGTTCATAAAGTTTGTTCACAGTTCAAAAATTTATTCTTATGATAAGACCATAAGTATCAAGAACTATTAGAAGTAGTTCTTGGTTTATAAATTCCTGAGTTTGCAAGTTTTTTTCAAATATATATATAAAATACGAACATTAAATACAATAAATAAATGGTAAACATTCATAAAAAGGATTTAAAACTATGTGCATAACTATATAATACAGTACAATTGGGTTAGCAAAAACTGTTGTCTACTGCAAAATCAGAAAATTCAAAAAGGCAATATGAGAAGTGGTGGTAGTACTTTCTCTGGCTGCCATGATTTTACTGGCACATCATGTAAATAACTTTCATTCCCAGATTATGCTTAAGGCAGTAGTTCAATTATATAAAAGCTCATCTACTTATCTGTCAATAATAACGAAGAATAAAAATTCTTTAATATTTGTGTGACAAATAATTTCTTTACTATAATTTTTTTGATTTTAAAAGCCATGTTTTCATTTTTTTAAATAAATAAATCATTTGTTTAATCATAAACTATTGATTTTGTTTATTTTTACTTAATTTCATTATGGTTATATTTTATTATTGAGAACAGAACCTATTTTTAGCAGTATGTCTATGGAAAATTGATTCTTAGTTTACAAATTCTTAATTTAAAATAGCTCACTCCAGGAAAAAATTAACTCAAACTCAAAAACTACCTGTATATTATGTTACTTACACACACACACACACACACACACACACACACACACACACACACACACACACACACACAAACTGGATCTATTATAAATTTAATTCATATATTTGAATATAACTATCCAATTATAATTCAAGGATTTTTAGTGGAAGCTCTGCTATTTTAAAAGAATGTAATAATATATTAAATAACTATGTATTAATTTTACATTACTCATTGTTAAAACTATATCGTTTTCTTAAAGTTTAAAGTTCTTATACAATTTTTAAGCTTATCTAATATTTAAAAATTATTAGTCAAATATGGCTGCCTGCTGGCTGGATGTCCATTTTTCAACTGAACTACTGTAGCCATTTTTATAAATAGGATATCTTTAGAAAAGTCTTAATTTTTGAATGTCTGCAACAGCCAAAATTATTATTTGTTATTAATAATTTAAAAATTACATTAAAATTGTAGTTCCTCTAAAAAGACAATTCTCAGATGGCACTGTAATGTAATAATGGATGCCATTTTACAATTCCTTCTTGGATTCCCTCAAGGATGTTTAGATTCCCTACACGAGTTTGGAGGTGTTTTTCATCATTATATACACTATTATAAGATTAAGTCACAAGATTATATTTCTGCTCATTTATATGAGCGGGTAATTTCTAGTAGTTAAAAATAAAACACATTCAAATCTGCAAAGTTCATAATTCAAGAAATACACACATTTTATATAGGCATTATTTTGCAATTATTATTAGATATATTCTGTCTTGAAACTATGCTATGAACATAGCATATATTACATAATAATTTATATGAATTTAGCTTCCTTAATGCTTTCAGGAATGTAAGTCAAAAGACAATCTGCAATTAATTAATATTTTCATATTAATTATTATAAAGAAGGCTTTTCTTTAAAACTGACAAAAGAGTTGGATAATTTTAAAACATTTTTTCAGGAAAAGGACAAAAATCTATATTTCAATTTACTTAATAAGACTATAGAAACTGAAATAGAATAACATAACTACAATTTGTACAATAAAAGTTTTCTCCTAGAAAAATGGTCACATGATGTCATAGTTTTTAAACCAATAACAATGAAAATATTACTCAGTTCTTATTTTAACAATGTCTATTAGCAATTCAGTGTCTGAACAAAATAGAATGGCCAGTCAGATAGTATTCACAGTATAATAAATAGGTAGCAATTACCTATTGAAATGAGGATATTTGTAGAATTCAGGCCATCACAAACTGTTTAAAAGAAAATTTTAATTTCACTATAAGTATAACATATTTTTCCACAATTAAGAATCTAAACCTATTAGTCCTCACTTAATTCTTATAATACAGATTCTACTATCATTTGATATTTTTATACATTTAAGTAGTCATCCATCATCTTATTCTGAGTCAGACTATATACTTTTTAAATGTTTATATTAGAATAAAAATAATTATTTTTTAAAAACTGATAACTATTTGATTTACTTTTATTCGAATGTTTATTTCATTTAATATTGATTAAAAATAATATTTTAATTTTATTCAATCATTTTCACTGACTTTTTTTACTATATGAATTACAAATATATTGCAGATATAATTGTTATCAAGTTTTAATATATATGATGTTATATGAAGTCTTATTTTTTTAAAATATTTACGAACATTGTAAATAATCTACCTTTCTTTAAAATGAACTGATTTTCGATGTCCCAAATTCAAATACTCTCCATCATAAACAAAAAACAATCCCATACAAAATTGCACCTTTATTGACTAGAGGAGCGCTTTCGGCCTATTTAGCCATCATCAGCTCAGACTTACAAAATCTAAGAATTTATTCTAAGAACATATTCGTTACAGGAATTCTAGAACAATGTCAATTATTTCAAAATATTAGCGGATTTTTTTTCAATACATGCGTACAGATTTTTTGTTTCTGTACGCATGTATTGTAAAAATTCCGCTAATATTTTGAAATAATTGACATTGTTCTAGAATTCCTATAACGAATATGTTCTTAGAATAAGTTCTTAGATATTGTAAGTCAGAGCTGAGGATGGCTAAATAGGCCGAAAGCGCTCCTCTAGTCAATAAAGGTGAAATTTTGTATGTGATAGGTCTGCTCGTGAGTGCTTAATTGGAAGTTTAATTCACATTACTCCGTAAAGAGCAGTTGTCAGCGATACGTTCCATGGAAATACCTACTCGAAACAATAAAACCAAAACTAATACGATATACAGCATTACAGATTAAAAAACAATAACGTTTACAATAGACTTTAATTGAAATTTAATTTATTTCAATTTAATTTCATTTATTCGTAAATACCGAACATTTATTAAAATTATTCCTACATCTTCCAACATACTAATAACATAGTACTGACGTCACCGTATCCAAGAAAACAATAGACATAAAGAAATTGTTCTATTATATTTATATTTTATATTTGTTATTTTCATTCTAGAAATAAAAAAACCGTTTGTATTTGTATATGCACAGCCTGAAGATAGCAAAATTTGTTTTGTTTGCTGAAAACGTTCGATGTAATAAAAGTTATTAATCACAACTGCATGTAGAGATGAATCCGATATTCTCATATAAGTCAGTTCTATATCAGTCACTAATAATAGTGCCATGACTATTGCATATTATATCTTGACAAGACCAGCAGAACTGTAAAGGAGAGGGATAGACAAGCTGTACTTTCAAATAATTTTTCCACAATGGGATTTGATCCTAGATTTTCTAGTTGAAAAGGCAGTGTTTCCACATGGTGAATCTGATCAATTGACCTATTGAAATATAGCTTCATACAATGTTTTTGACAATATTATATAGTCTACATGAATTAGCACTCATCTAAAAAGTGATTTTTTGATTTTTTTACATTATATTATAGATATTTAACATATTTTAATGTCTCTTATGCAGAAAATGTAAGAAAACAGGACTTTTTTCTGTTCCACTGCCTTAAAAAGTTTAATTTTTTTTAATTAGTTTTTGCTTGTTACATAATAATGAAATGACATTACGTGAGATGATGATAATTGAGGACATACTGTGCATTAATATTTAACTTCTTTTGTAATTAACTTATTATTTTTATTAATATTATATGAATTACATATTGATGATGTCACATTTTAAATTCAAAAAATTTCAAATATTTTGTTTAAATTAATTATTGAATTCTTAAAACATAAAATATTTTTTAAAATATTGGAAATGTCTTTTAATTACTAATGTATAATTTATTTATTTATTACAGTTTTTCTGTGAAATTTTATGTCATTTTGTTTAATATTATTTAATTTAAATAAATTTTTAGTGCAGATCACGTGGAGTTACATACAAAGGCAAACTTCAAATATCTTTTCAGTGGAGTAAAAATGGAATTGTACAAGATGTTATTACAAAAAATATTGGAGAAATACCAGTTATGGTCAAAGTAAGTGAATTGTTAAAATAACAATATAAAATATTTAATAAAATTTAATTTAATATATATAAATTATTTAAATTTTTTTTCACAGTCAAATGTATGTAACATTTCTAAATTAACTCCAAAACAATTAGTTGAAAAAGGAGAAGAAGAAGAAGTATGTATAGTATAACTTACAATATATTTTCTATAATGAATTTTATCACTTATATTTTGTTTTCTATGAACAATAAATTAACTAAGATTTCATTATTGTTGTGTACAATCATTAATCCCTTAAGTACCATTCATTTCAATTCTGCCTATAATCACATGCTGGCAAATAATTAAAATTAAACATAATTAATATGCAAATAATTTAAATTATAATATCTCATTTTTATTAAATCTTTTGATATTTTCAGAATTTATAGTGTGTTTCATTTTATTTTCAATACTTTCTATTCTTTATGTAAGAATCATGGAAAATATGATTTTTTTTAATATGAAAATCAGCCATCCAATGAAATGGTTGATATTTTTAGATAGCCATATCTCCTATGAACAAAACAAGCCATAAATGAAGAAATTTATGGTCAAAGTTTTCAGAAAGTATTTATAAAAGTACAGAGAGTTACATAACTTTTTGTTGAATGAAGTTAAATCATATAATTATTAAAAATTACATAAATAAAATGAAATATTTAATATAACTATTAGTTAAAAAATTGAAAACAAATGAAATTATTATTACTTATAATTAAAAATTTGTTTTATTTATAAAATAGCTAATTTCATATTTAATATGATAATTATTACTGAATATATAAGAAATGTATTCAGGAGAGCAGGAAATTTTGATATAGTATAAAAAAATAAATTTAAGTCATTATTATTTTATAAATAAATATAATAAAAATACAAGTTAATTGCATTTGTTTTATAATTGTTGGTAGAATGGATTAGTTAATAAATAACTTTGTGATTTTGTAATTCTATAGAACTAATATATGTAATTAATTATAAAACTAGGCTTATTTTCATTCAAATTTATATTATCTATTATAAAGCTTTATAATATTTTATTATTTTAGGAGTTTGGAGGATATTTCATTATTAACGGAATTGAAAAAATAATGCGACTCTTAATTGTGCAGCGTAGAAATTATGTAAGTAGTAATTAACTTATATTAATATAATAAAACTCTATAAAATAAAAAAAAAAAAAACTTTAAAACTCTTCAAGAATTTTCTTCAAGAAGAAAATTCATGATGTATTTCTAGATGCAAAAATCCCAGCTGTACTAATACTAATATAGCTGAGGATGATCTCAAATGTTAAGTTGAAATTGTTACTGATGTGAATTAGTAAAAAGTTTCCTCTCTGATTAGTGCTGTTATCAATAAATAAAGTACAAGTAAAACAAAAAGCAATTTGAGTTATAATTAATTTGAATTAATAAGATTTTATTATATTTAGTTGTATAATTTTTCAATGACATTGATAATTCATGAAAATATTCCAGAATCATTAATTCTGTTTAAAGAAAAATTAAAACTTGATTCAATAGTGATGAAGTAGGAAAATGGATAAAGTTTTATACATTTAATACTAAATCAAGGTTTATGTGTGTACATATAAATTTTTATCAATTTTATTACAGCCTCTTGCATTGGCTCGAGCATCTTGGAAAACTCGTGGAAAAATGTTTTCAGAATATGGTATTTCTGTACGTTGTGTTAAAGCAGATCAAACAGCAACAGTAAGTTTTATTTTATTTTGTGTTATAGTCAGTTAATGATCATTATATGCATTAAATACTTTTTATTAAATAATAAATTTCGCTAGAAGTAAATGATGATAATTTTTAGTAAAATTTTTTATTCTTTCCATTTCAAAATGAAATAAAAGGGCATATAAATTAGATTTGCTTATTGTTGGTCTATTAGAGCAGTATGTTCGTGGAAAAACTATTATTCAATTGAAAAATGTTAATATATTATTGAGACTTAGTTGAAAACCAAACTTATTGAAAATGCATCATTGAATAAGTGAATGATAAATAATATGAGTAAGAGATCAATATTATTGATATAATAAGGGAAACAATATTTGTATATATGGAGACAGTATTTCATATAACTATCATTCTATATAAATGAAATTTATATATATTATTGGGAAGTTTCAATATGATAATTTCCAAGCCTTTTGAAAATGATCAATATTAGATCATATCTAAAATAAACAACAAAAGCCTTCAGAAAGTTAATATTTAATAAATGTTAAAAAGTTTACAAATCATCCGTTTTTAAGTATTTATTTAATCACTTTGTCAAAAGTACAAAAATCAAATGCACATACAAAAAACAGAACAAAAGTAGAATTAAATAAAATTAAACTGTTTCTCAATGTTTTTAATTTTGCAACTCCTAAAATGATAAATTTATGCATTCCTTTATTGGAATAAAATTTAACAGAAATAATATCTAGCTCTCATAATTATGTGGAATGTTTCTGAAAATGGCTACGTAAATCAAAATCTTGTGGAATTAGAACTTTTTAACATATATTTCAATGTAGATCATTCCAGAAAATTTCTGCATTTATCTGTCTCACTTAGGTTATATGTCATCAGCAATATCATTGTAGGTTATGTCTATTGAAGTTTCTCCCTTGGTGGAGCTTGCACTGATACATTTCTAGTTGTTGTTGGTCACTTTATGCTAAAACATAATAAAACTATTAACAATATAACAAAGACCAAGACAAAATAATAATAAAATAGTTTAATGTGTGCAAACATGCTACTCTGTGAATACTGGGGTAATAAAAGTATCATTACAATATTAGTGAAGAATAAAGCAGTAATATTGCAACGGATAAAACTACAGTACTAGAAATGGCTTTCATAGTAGTAGTAGATTATTGTTATTTGGCTTTGCCTGATGCTTTCATAGAACTGAGATTATTTTTTTGCCAGTATCCCAAAAGCATTTTGTATCATTAAAAAAATCACAAAATGAACACGTTGTGGCTCAATTCATCTTCGTTTTGTGATTTTTGTGCAGAAAATAATACATGTTTTAATTTTATAGCTATCGTACAAATACAATACTCAATTAGTAAGTCACCTCACAGATAATTTTAAATTTTTTTCCAAATTGCATATCAATAAAAATTTTCATACATCTTAGAAACAGAATATTTTCATCTAACATATATCTCTAAGAAAACAAATGGAGATTCCATGAAAGAAAAATTAAATGTAAATACAATGAAATTTAATTTGCAACACATTAAATTATTTGAGATTCACAGTTTGGAGAACATTGCTTAATTTAAAACTGTGATATTTAAAATAAACTTAACAAATTTTTTCATAGATTTATTATATAAATTATTAATTTATTGCTCTCTTGATATTTTAAGATCAAAAATTTATAGCTTAATATTTTTTTATAATTTATACAATTACTGGAATAAAATACTTCAAGAAAATATTAAATATGAAATTCTGTTGATATAACAACAGAATAATTATAATAATTAGCCCATTGTAGTTAAATAAAAATATCAATTGCATCTACATTCAATTTGTATATAGATATTTTATTTTAAATATACGATGTTTGTAACAAGCATTTCCATGTATTAAAAACACGCATAATTGCCAATATTATAGATTTTAAATTATTTAAATATTTTTATTTACCCACATTTTAATAATAATGACATTTATATTAATATAAAAATTTTTTTGTAACAATTGTTATTGGTTTAACTGATTATATATGCATAACATCATTTAATTAAACTATGAAAGAATAAATATGATTAATATCTTAACCCATTATAGTTCTGAAAAAAATGATCACAAACACCAAAGCAGTTTTTAATATTCATTTCATTACAGATGCATAACATTTTTGGTTGGTATTTGATCATCGTCAGTATCAAACATAGAAAAAAGGTTTACAATATCACAAGGATAAATTTCAAACATATGATAGTTCTAATAACAGAGAGCCATATTCTAATAATAATTAAATGTGCAGCTTTAAACTATTTTAAGTTTTTGTTGTCAAGATTACCCGACTAAAGGATATGATGAATATTAATAACTATAATATAATATATTGATAGATAATATATTAATAACAAAGAAATCAATTTTTTATATATTAATTAGAAATGATTATAATTTTCATATATTATTTTAGGAAATGGTCCTTCACTATTTAACAAATGGAACAGCACAATTGAAGTTTACTTATGGAAGAGAATTATTTTTTGCTCCAGTTGTATTGATGCTAAAAGCTTTACGTAATGTTTGTGATTTTTATATATATTCTGAATTGATAAAAGGCAAAGAAGATGATACATTTTTTAAAGGGTATTGGTATTTTTCTTAGATTTAATATGAAAATTTCTATATTGTATAATATACTTCTCTTTTAAAAGAAAAATTTCCACGAAAATTTTATTAAATAATTTAAAAATGCAGTCAAACGAAGAATGTTTTGATTATATACTGCCCTCTAAGAGTTAAGCATGGATATGAAAATTAGATAGAATTGGTCTGCATTTTGTATTAAGTTGATTGAAGTATTCAACCCTAACAACTAAGGATGATAAAAGCCGATTGATGGTTCTACTTAAGCGTGAAACATACGAGTCCTCTGTCGGTGAAGTATTCAATCAATACAAAATGCAGATAAGTATTATGCAGATAACTTATCACATGATACTTATCTGCATTTTGTAGTTGATACAAAATGCAGATAAGTATCATGTGAACAACAATACTCTCAAAATAAACAGTAGTTGTATTAGAAACAGAGGAAAAAATGATTTATAAGATGTTTCCCATCATGATTCATGATGGGATGCATACAAACAGTACAAAATAATGGCTTAATATGGAATATGTCCTCCTGAGGTATGAATGCATGCTTGACACTGACAGTTCAAGCATTTGATGAGATGATCAAGTTGTTCTGAAGGCAATAATTGCTATTCTTCTTCAAGAGCAGCTGGCAGTTCTTGGTGTGTACTGGGAAGTTGTTAGCAAGCACCTGCAGCTCTTACAAGAGCTTTCTATACATGCTCTCTAGAATTACAGTAAGGGACCATGCTGGCCAACACATCCATTG
>WUQG02033267.1:0-10951 GCA_011317285.2 Androctonus mauritanicus
TAATTATATCTTTATTAAATGAAGAAAATTATTTGTAAAAATATATGGCTCTCGAATAATTTTTAAATTATTATGAGAGACAGGTTTGGCTCTTTCGCCTCAAAAGTTTGCTGATCCCTGCTCTATATTAAATACTATTCAAGAATATCAAAAATAAAATAAGAGTGACTCAATAGTTCATGTTTTATCATACTATGATACTCACTTTTCCCGTAGATATAGATGTTAAAATTGTGGGAGTAACATTTATTTCAATTGATGAATTTATATTTGACTCTATTGATAATTCCTATAATTATGAATTTAATATGAATTATTAATAAGTAATAATTAATACTTATTATATTAATTATATTATTACAATAGCATAATAAAAAATTATATATATACTAAATAAGATTGTATAGCAAATATTATAAAGAAATTGATATTTTGAATGAAATATACATTAATTACTATTAAATATATTATACAAATATGGCTAGATTTATACTATTAAATTTATTATACTTGTAAAGAAATGTGAATTTTGAAAAAATGAAGTAAATAATCTAATAAAATTATTATATAAAACTTTATAATAGATTAACAGAAACTTTGATAATTCATCATATCTTATTTTAAGTCTTTAAATAATTTATCATTTTTTTGGAAAAGGAAATTTATTTGTCTTAATGTGCTTGAGAACAATTCTTAATCATTTCTTTAAGTGTTTTCAATATAATATTAAAAATTGTCAAAAAGTTTGTATATAATTTTAACTCAAAAAAATGTGCAAAGTTATGACTTTTTACCATCTACTAGACATATGCATAATTCTGTTTTTGAAAAACCTGGTAATTTTTTTCAGAAAAATCTTCCCTGTATATTTTAATAACTTTATATTACTCATATACATACTGTAATTTGTTTGCAATAATTGTCAAATAATATTATACATGAACTGTTAAATATCATTATTACTTCTTGCAATAAACATAATTTTAGCTGATAGATGCTCCCCAACTTTTCCAAATCCAATTTTATATAAAAAAATTTTGATAAACAAATATTTTAAAAATCATCTTTGTGCTTTAGTATATAATGCAATACTGTAATTTTTTGTAATAGTAATAATATTAAACCAGTGATTATGATATCTATGATGACAGTTAATGTAAATAACTCTTGGTGCTAATAACAATATATTTATTAACTTTGTTATTGTAATAACTATCTAATTTGGTTTAAATTATATTTTTTTGATTATATTATGATAATTATCTCTTATCTTACAGATAAGTTATTCATATAGCATACAGGAGCCCAACTTACAATGGGGTTGCATTTAAAAATTTAGGTTGTAGTTCAAATCCAGTCATAACATAGAACATGAGTTTCCATTGGTGCAATGTTATAAATGGAGGTTATATTCCCCAATCAACAGAACTCAGAATATTCAATATGTTTATAAAAAGTTGTAGCATACAGTAATGTCAAATAAACACTGTTTATTTTTTTAAATAAGAAATAATAAAACTAAGAAACCACTATTTAAAAATAAAGAATGAATGCTTAAATTATTTTTTTCATATCCAAGTTTCTATTGTTGGCTATATGATCAAGCAGTCATTTATCACCTTCATAGACATGGGTTCAATTCTGTCTCTCACATATCCCTTCTGAAAAATCAGTAATGGTCCAGGTCAAGCCATGTTCATTGAAGGATCAATCTTCCAGTTGATTTCAATATAGGTGTTGGACAATCTGTGAGGTTCTAAAAATGGCTTTTGCCAAACTGTCTGTTAGCAGCTTAATTCAAATTAACCTAACAAAATTTCTAGCAAATATAAGCAATTATTTTTTATTGCTGCTTCCCAATCATTCATTGATTATTATGTAATGGTATCCATTCCAAACCCAACTACAAATTAATCACATTTCTAATAGAGCCAATAGGACTTTACAGAAAATGAATTGATACTCAGAATAGATCCATCAAAAATTTTTCAGAAACATGGAATTCAAATTCCAATTTCCATGCATTTAAGATGGAGTTGAATGGGTCATTGTGCTGGACACCTAAAAAATCTGGGAAGTATGAAACTCAAAATTAAATATGATTACTATATAATAAATGCAACATGCTTCCATCTTGCCAACAACTTGGCCATTCAATCAATTTGCTGTCATTATTGCAAAATAACTGATAGTGACCATCATAAGTATAGATTTTCTTTGTAAATAATCACTATCATAGGTTAAACAGTCTTAAGTCAGGAAATCACCTTGTATAATGGTTTTAATTTAATTTTACGATAGTAACTGCATAATAATTCATTTAAATAACTTATGCATTGTTGCCAAGAGCACAAGTTTTACATATACATAATAAAAAAATTCCTACATTTATAAATAAAAGTACTCCTCCAGTTAAAAACATTCAATTTCTGAACACTTGCAGTTATGAATATGAAATTTTATTTTCAAATTTCACTAAATTTCAAAAACTCTTCAATAATTTTAAGCAATATGATAGCAAAATGTTCAAGTAACAAAATAACAAATATTATATAAAATTACACAGTTAATTAACATCTTATAGCAGTATTTCAAAACACAGTGTATAAATTTATTTCACTACTTTTACAGGCCAAATTACTGTAGTATCCAAATTACAAATCAAACCAAACTTATGTATGAATTATGTTTGTAATTCAAGGAACACTTGTATTTATTTTCTTAATTCATTATTCCTCAGTCAGATATTTCAATACTGTACTTACTATATTTGTTTATCACACATGAAGTACAATTCAAAAATTCCAAAAACTGAATAATTCAAAAATACCTGCATTGAATACATTCAAACACAGAATGGGGCTACTGATCAGTGATTGCACTCAAGATTCCTACCTCAAGAAATCTCAAGATTTACAACAAAATTTCATTCCCAATTCTTGAGTATTGTTTATTAGTATTATTATTTTGGGATTCCCAATTCTCAAAAAAAATTCTTATAAATCTCAGGAATTAAAAAAATTCTGTGAATTTGTTCCTAAAAACTTCATAGTGATATATTAATTATTTGGTTTTCTTTTCGCCCTATGATGTCTTTGAGACAATAAATTAAGTGAATAAGTTATATGGCAGTGGTGTTCAACCTTTTTCTACTATGTGAACTATTTTTCTATACTAAGTTATTTGGCAATCTTATATAGATCACATTCCCCCAACTTGATTATGTACAACTATGCAGTTAATTGCACTCACTCACTTCAGAGGACTCACTCTCCCAGCTCTAAAAACCTTAAAAAAATTAAAAACTATATGTGTGTTTAAAAATTTATTTATCACTTTTAATTATTCTAACACAATAAATGAAACAAATATATTGGAATAAAATATTTATTCCACTATTTTGGAAAACCAAAATTAGAAAAAAAACAACAGATTTTGATTACAAAACCATTAGTTACAGGAAATGCTGGTTGATTAAAAAAAGTGAAATTTTAATGTGAAATTTTGCATTGTTTGGAGCTCGCAATATTTTCATAATCAGGTTGATATGAAGAAATGGCCAATGGCAGACAATCATCCAAATGATCATTTGTAATTTGATTTCTTGATTTTTTATGATGTTTGAATCCACTTTTTCATATTTGAAAAAGTGGATTGTGACAATTATGTCAATCTGAAATACGACAGAATTTTTTGTGCAATATATTAGTTAATATTAGAATCTTATCATTTGAAAGTGTACACATGAAAAGAAAATTATTAATTTTGACAATTTTAATGAAAGATAAATAATAATAGCACTACACTTAAAGAGAATTAAAAAAAGTAATAAAAAATTAATGATAAATAAATTATTATGTTTTCAATTTTAATTAAATTTATAAGGAGGGATAAACAAGAGATTGATCAAAAATCACTCTGAAATTGACGGATTGAACAATACTATTATGTAGTTTATTGGAATCACATCTACTAACTTTATATTTAAAAAAAAAATTATCTGAAACTAATCACAAAATAATACTTAAAACGGGTATATAAATCTAAAATAATACATAGATCAATAAATTATACAAAAATCATTCATTTTATTGCAATTTTAAATATTTCTATTATTGTAGACTTGCCATGTTATGAGATAAGCAGATTTGTGATGACATTTACATAACAAAGCAAAACAAATCTGGTTTTTACTCCATTCAGCAGTTTACAGTTAGAGTAACAATTACGTCTACAGCTAGTTCTCGACTTACGACTACGATCGGTTCTGACAGACCGGTCGTAACACGAATTGGTTGTAAATTGAGTAGGTTATATGTATACTGTACAGTAATGTGAAGTGATGTTATAAAAATATTTAAGTTAAATTATATCATAAATTTCTTTTATTATTGTTATAAATCATAATTTTCTATGCTCATTTTATGCCATTTGTATCATCTCTACACCATTTTGTTTCTTATTTTTACATTCCTCAGGTTTAAGAAAAACACTGCATTACCAGTAAAATGTACAAGCGGTTTAATATTTTCAAAACATACAAAATTACATTTGTACGTTTTGACTGTTACCACATTACACCGTTTGACTGGTAATTAAGGCAGAAATAATTTCTCAGATAAATAATTCTGAAATTTAATATGGCTAGCAATTGTGGTCATAAAGTCGAATGGTCGTAAGTTGCATAGGTCATAAGTCAAGAACTAGCTGTATATATATATATATATAAATATATATATTATTTAATATATTTATATAATTTTTACTACAAAACATTTTATAGATATATTTATCAATTTATCCCTCTGTCTATCATACAAAATACCTTAACAACCAAACAAAGCTCAAAATTAAGAGATATATATCCTGTTTGTGCCTTGAATATGCCTCGTAATTTTGAGAGTGGTTATATGTTTTATGACAAGATGGTATTAATTTCCCTGAAACTAATTGTTACAGATGAGTGACATTGTAGTAATTTGAAAAAATTCTACATGCATTTTTAACAGTGGCTATATATAATTATAATGTTTTGTTAGGCCATTTGCAAAATGTTTGTAAATCTGTTAGACCATTTGCAAAATATTTTTAAAACAAACATTTATTGCATTCAAATTTTAGAATATTATTCTTTTTTTATTTAGCAAATACAAATACTAATTTTGAATTTTTCACCTGTTCTTATCATCCATCAATGGTTCTTATAAGATGACAGCATTCAAATATTTGAAAAGTATTTATTAGAAACTATTTTATGCCATGAAAGATGATATAGCAATTAAAAATTTTTCTCTTTAAAATAAAAATTGTAAAATATTTGCTTATCAGTAATTACTTTACTTATATTCTTTATAATTATATATAATTAAATTATTATATTTTTCATAGGAATCTACTTCTGTAGATTATATTGTTGATTTTATGAAATTAGATTCCAGAATCCTGTTTGTGTGTGGAAATTATAGGTATTTATTAAATTATTATAATTATAAATTGGTGTTACTTTTTTAATAAATTGTTAATGATGATAAAGTTATATTAGGCTTTTCTTTCTAGACTTGTTTTTTTATTATCACACTTTTTATCACATTTTAGATAATACCAAATATAAAATTAATCTATAAATTTTAAAATATAACACAAGCAGTCATTGTTTAAGATATGCATTTCAGCTAGCAATAACCTCTTCAGTCTCGATCCCATGTTAATTGCATAATTTTCACATAATATTTAACTATTGAAATTTATATAGTTACAATTGTTAATGATAATATTTACAGGTATCTGTTAATTTATGAAGATTATTAGCCTTAAAAACTAAGTGAAAATTCATAAATTAGAATTTATTTCCAATGCAAAAATTTTTGATATTCTTTTTTGGATTCCAGAAAATGACCACCACTTTACTTATTAATGTTAAAGCATTTCAAAAGTATTAATATAATTATATATATTGTAACACAATAGTTTAAAATAGATACTACCCATTTAACCTATTGCTTGCCATTTGACTTTTAATTTCAGAGCTGCTAAGTGCCAATTGATCTTTGGATTGAAGTCTATTAAGACAGAAAAATTCCAATTCATTGTAGTTTTTATTAGTTAAAAATTTTTAAATTTGCATCATATATAATAAAGTACTGCTTAACACTGCTCCATTTAACACTGTTTTTTTTAGAATTCTTTATTTTTTATTGATTTACTTTGATGTGGTTTTCAAATTGTTATATTCACATAAATCCAAAGTCGCAAACATTTGTTGCTTTGATATTGCTATGTCATCTCATAGTGCATTTGATATCACTGCAGTGCAGTATGTACAAAGCAGTGCTGTGGTCACAGTTCATATTTGTGATCAATCATCAACATTATTTTACAGTAATAAAAATAACAATTATCCCATTTTAGTTTTAACCTGAATGCTGCTACTTCAAACTATAGTTTGATATTGTTAAGGTGGCTTACTCTGCTATTTCGAATTATAGTTCCTTGAAATTACGTTTTTCTTTTGTTGAAATTTTGATTTTCATGAATGATTTATAAATATAAATCAATATTAGCAATAAAAAATGTCTATAATTAATGTAATACAATAGTAATAATATATGTTACAAATTCAGAACCAAATCGAGCACAATAATCAGGCATCACTTTTATTTTGTATAACAGTTTCGGACTTTCGTTTCAGTCCCTCATCAGTACACCAAACACAGTTACCTCCGTTATACACTATTCTACATAAATTTATGTAGATTAGTGTATAATGGAGGTAACTGTGTTTGGTGTACTGATGAGGGACTGAAGCAAAAGTCTGAAACCCTTATATGAAATAAAAGTGATGCTTGCTTATTGTGCTCGATTTGGTTCAGAATTTGATATAAAAGTAAGCAGAGCGATGAAATTTATATGTTACAAAATAAAAAAAATGGTACAGATATATTTTTTTTATTTACTGTGCTGTTTCACCTATCCCCATTATTTGTGTGTTAAGATGACCTCATTTAATACTGTTTCATTTAGTGCTTGGTTTTTTAGAACATATCCCCCACATAAATGGTGCTGTATTATATTGTATTAAATTTTGTTTAATTCCCAAAAATCTATATTTTTCCAAATTATTCGCAAAGTTTTCTGGAAGTTAGCATTGTTATTTTGAATTCTATTTATTAAAAATTCATTAATTATAGATTTTATTATGGTAAATATTTTATAAAAATTAATAGAAATAAAACAATTTACTTATTTAAATCATTACATTGGTTACATTTAGCATCTACCAAATTTATATATGGATTAAAAAATATACTGTATTAGAGATTTATACAGCTGGAATGGTATGCAGTCATTATTTTATAGAGTTAAATAATGCTATATAGTTACAAAATCATTGAAAAATGCAATAAATATATTATTAGATATTCATTATCAGTATAAGTCAACTGCTGGATTATACTGATAATGAGTATTCAGACCCTTAATGAAAGCAGAAATGTATTTTATTTTAAAAATCAATGGTTCATATAGTAAATTTGATATATTTGATGCAATCAGTGAAGAAAATAAGCAAGAAAAGTTTTGATTTAAACAAATTACAGTGGATTATTGATCAACGATAAAATAATTTTTTCAGAAAAGTGAAAATTTTTCTTTGCAAAATGAAAAAGTAATGTAGATTTATGCTTTTAAATCAAAAATTCATAAATTGAGAGATACCTGTATTATATTACATTTAATTTATTTTTGTATTCCAAATAATAACTAGTTAATTTTAAAAATATAATAGTTAATAAATTTATTAATTATTATCTTTTTTATTAAATTTTATTAATCTATATTGGTTTTAATATTTATATATTATGTAAAAACATTCATAAATATTAGTATTATTTATAATAATCATCTGATTTTATAATTGAAATATTATTTGAATATATGTTAATTTATAATTTTAATTATTGTTATTATATATATATATAAATTTTATTATTTAAATTCTGTTTCCAATACTTATTCTAAAATAATAGCCAAGACAGAAATGATAGAAAATTCTTTATTCTGAAACATGTTATTGTGTTTAACTGTTTCTCAAACTTTTTGGATCTAGAGAACCCTATCAGTTTATTTTCATTTTCACTGAATCCTTTTGAAAATATGAGTTATCACATGGGTATGGCCGTATTATTATCCTTCTCTTTTTTTTTTGCATATTCTGCAACTAAAAAAGAGGTTTCACATTCAGGAACTTTCAAGATCTTCCAGATATATTATGTAAAAAAAACTACAACAAAGAAAAATTTTTGCACTGAATTGTTTTTATAAGAAAAAATAACAAAAAAAAATCATTTTAAAATTAAATGTGTATGTATATATATATATATATATATGTGTGTGTGTGTGTGTGTGTATACATATACTAATTTGTATTTAATGAAAAACAAAACATAAAAATAATTACAAAATAAAAACAAAATTATTAACAAATCCAATAACAAAAACGTAACTATTCATGAATTTAAGAATTTAATGGATTGGGTGAGAGTGCATTGGCTTGTATAAATTTTCGATATTTGGTTCAATGTTGATTAAAGATAATCTTAAAGTTGTCAAATATAGTCTATTGCATTGTTTTGTCTTGGTTAATGTGACCATTGAGAATCTGTTCTCACATAAATAAATGGAATTGAAACAGAAGGATAATTTTAATTGCCTTGTTACTTATATCCTTATATTGTAATTTTAATTGTCCTGTTACTTATATCCTTGATTTGTTAAACAAAATACTTTGTTTAACAAATCTTTGTTGTTATAGATTTGTTAAAGTTGCCAGTTAAGTACTAATAAGTTAAATATTTTTATATTAAACAAAAAATGAACAAATTATAAATCTGTATTTAAATATAGAATTCCATAATTTAAAATTCACAATAATGTTAATATCTAAATAATGGATGAATGAGTAAATAAATTCTAAATAGAAATTAAAATTAATGAAAACTTACTAGTAAATCAATCACATATTTTGATTGATTTACTAGCAAGAACAAGATAAAGATAGATTAAAAAAACAATTAGCAAATACTCTAATTAAACAAAATTCAAAATTTTAATTGCTGATTTAATAAATTGAAAAAGATTAACTGAATTGTTAAATCAAAAAAAAAAATTCTGTTAACTCAAAATTCAAAATTCTAAACAATAAATAAAAATTTAAATTAATTAAAATCAGCATCTTCACATCATTACATGTATTGAGAGAGAGACAGTTCTAATTTCATTTGCAATTAAAACTTTATCTTTAAAAATTGTGACATTTGAGATTGGGGCATGCACACCCATTCACCTATTGGCTTGATGTTCAACTTGGGTCAACAATGACGATGGTCAAGTTACCATAGCCCATAGACAGGTATTCTTGTTGTCGGGTCTGTGGCCAGGAATTCCATAAAACAGAATCTTTTTAATGATGTGTTAGTAGAATTCAGTGAATAGTCCTTCAGTCACACTATAGAATATGGTTAGTTCAACAATACAGTTCCACAACACAAATAATAATAATACAAACAAAAAAGAATGAGGTGGCATACGATGACAGTTTGATGAAAAGACTATAATGGACAACGACAGGAGAATTTTGATGAAAAGGATAGTGAATTTTGCTTGAACTGATGAACAGATGACTTAAATACATGAGTTCATCCCTTAGGCATGATTCAAGTCTATAAATGATTTGCATAACATAACAATGAAAAATGATGAATTTACATAAACTTAAAATGAACTGCAGCAGCAGCAGTCAGATGGTGTGCTACTTCCATGTTTATCTGCCATCTTGTTTTTTGATACTTTCCAGCAAATGACATTGAGATGAGTTATAACTCTAGGCATCCATTGTTAGTAGTAATGAAAAACAATGTAAGTTGAGATTATTAAATATATTATTATCCTTTAAACTGTTAAGTGTATTATTTACTAAATTCATGAGGTAAGCTACAGCTGACTCCTCACAAAATTAAATATGGTTATAAATAATGACTTTTTAATTTTCAGTTTAATAGTATGTTTTAAAATAATATGATAATTATATTTAAAATTTAAAAGTTATTCTTTTAATTTTATTTTATTATAATCAAAAACTCTGTTAATAGTGGAACAAACAGCTTATGGGAATTGCATGAAGACAAATGTCAATTTTTAACTATTTTACCAGGAAGAAAAGATGTGGTTCTTAGAGCTTGTATTTGGAACAATGTAGTAAGTTTTATAAACATAAATATTTTCAGTAGTTTAATAATTTATTTAATGTAATAAATATATTTCAGAATAAAAATATTGTAATTGGTGGAGAAAGTGGAGAAATATCTATTTGGAAAGAAAAAAATATTGAAAATGACACTAAACAAGAGGTAGAAACAATATATATGTTTATAATAATTTACCATATTTAAAATTGAATATATATTACTCTTTTCACAAGTCAGATGTTGAAGTATGATGGGAAGTTTGTTATGTATAATGGATGTAGTTGTGCTGGATGAATGGTGTGGTTTTAAATAATTGGACTAAGATTATGATTATCTTCATTTTCAAGAGAAAGGTGAGAAAGATGAATGCAAGAATTATAGGGATTATAATGATTGATGACTGTGGCTGGAAAGGTATTTGGTAAGCTTATAGTTGAAAGAATGAAGACTATTACTGATGAAAAATTGTGGCTTCAGGAATGGAAATGGATATAAAGTCCAGGTTTTCTCAATATAATTTCAAGAGTCTATATTCTGTAAGCACTCATGAGCAGACCAAATACTCAAGTAAAAGCACTTTTTATTAGACTAATGTAGCACTTTCGGTGTACAAGCCATCGTCAGCATCAACATATATATTCGTTCCAAATGTACTGTATTTGATTCTGTTTTCGTTGATGCTGATGATGGCTTGTATGCCAAAAGTGCTA